>OOFC01019127.1:0-16630 GCA_900323345.1 Pseudochromis fuscus
AAGTAAAATACAATCACTAAATGACTCTTTTTTTAAACCTTGGATGTTTAATCAGGCATCAGTTAGCTTAGCATAAATGAAGGTAACCAGCCACCACGCTCTGTTCAAATCTAAAATATATATATGTCAGCACCTCAGAGGTTCACAGGTTCACAGGTTTTATAAAATACATTTAATCTCTACAACAACTGAAGTGTAAAAACAGCTCGTTTCAATTTTACTTTTGTACAGCGATCCCAATTTATAGTCCTTATGCTGAGCTAAACTAACAACTTTATTTAAACATAATATGAAATGTCCACCTCCCAATAACCCAAACACCTTGAATGGCAGTGAAAGCAGCGTCTTTCTGAAAGGAGTACTGGTCTGGTTTTAAGCTTCTGCCACAGTCCTCTAAGATGTTTACTCAAGTAATACAAATGCAGACTAAACAGCAGGCACGGTGTCACCTTTGGACTGAATGATATTTAAATAGCAGCCTCTGTCTGCTTCTCTCATCAGTCTGACTTGTTTTCAAAGACACAGAAACAAAAGGGAACCGCACAATGCTCCGTGATTCTGAGTTTCCATGTTGCTGTTGTGTTTGTTCCTGCTTCTCCCAGCGATCGTCACAAAGTCTCACACTGAAGTCTGTTCTGCAGCCAGGAGCCAACAACACAGAGGTTTCTATAATCAGGCCGTGAGCTTACGAGCACATATGCTTCCACTTAACTGTGCTACTAACCCCCCCTTTGTGAAGGCCATTTACATTTATCGGCTTGAAATCCTGTAATATGCCAAGGTCTGCAACGCGAGAGGACGATATGATTACACAGGTGGTAAAAATAGGACAGAAACAGAGGGAAAAGGCCCGAGTTCACATCCTACATCCTACAAACTATACATTGCAAAGCCTCAAACATCACTCTCAGCACTTCTGGCTCAGCCCGGTCCACAATGAAACCATTAATCAGGGTTTATTTCAGCCTTTATCGTCAAATCCCAGCATTTCTTTGAGTCAGCGAGGATGTGTGAACTATAACAATGAGTCCACTCAGTGGCCGGTGTTATGCTAACAGCTCTGCAGTGCACTGGATTCTGTGTTAGCAGGAAAACCTGACACTGTGAGAGCTTCATAAAAACACAGGGAACATTTGACAAAGACGACCTTTGCTCCCTGAAAAAGGTTGTAAAATCACACTTATTCAGAGCTGCTAGTTTTCTGAGCGCGTGAGAGCGTCTGGTCTGTTTCTTTAACAAAACCCCCAAACACACACACACATTCTGCAGCTGGCTACTGACTGTGCAAATAATGGCATATACATGGAAATCCTCAAACAGTGGCCTTTATTTACCTGAACTGCAGAAGGTAACAGACTGTACTAGATGCAGGACCTCATTTCTAATTTACTTTGTTTGAGAAGTTAATTAGTGGAGTAATATTTCAGTCTGAACTTTTGATGCTTCAAATGTGCTCTGGAGCATTACACTGTTTAAATGATACGAAAAATGTCTTTTTAATCTTTTTAGATCTGATCATTGGTCATATTGTTCACTTAATGATGTTAGTATAGAAATAACAAAACCCTGCAGCAGCTGTGTCAGTAATCAGTAGTTAGTAGGAACAGTATCATCAGTTAGTTCAGGAACAAACTGTAAAGTGATTTAAATTCTGATGTTAGTACAAACAACTTGTAAATATGTTACAGTTTTTACAGAGTGTCAGTGAACATGTCCTCAGTTCTGTTGCTAGGTGATAATAAACAAATATCTGTTGGAGCTGGTTGGTGTTCAGCAGGTTTGGTTTTGGTGTCAGCTCCAACCTACAGTAGCTGTTTGGTGTTTTTTTTTTTTTTTTACGATAAAGCTACAGTACATAGTGCTAATGCTATCTAGAAATGTTAGCTAGCTAGCTAGCTATGGTGTCACTGTGTTTCAATGGTCCAATCAAATTGCTCCAAACATTTCACCCTGGCTACATCTGTTTTTGCCAAAAATATGTGAAGATACACAAGTATGATATTGTTACGTAGGATTCACACTACACACAGTGAGAATTTCACTCACAACATGATTATGTAGTAAGTGATGGGAAAACACAAGTTGACACATTTAGTTTTAATTTAAGCGACGAGCCTATCACAGCTGTCTGTGTACGTCCAGATCTCTGACACAACTTTACCTCTGAACTGAGATAAAACCAGAGGAGAGGAACTTTTCTCTGTTTCTGGGACTTCAACAACACATTAAAGGAGCTAAATTTGTGATCTTGTTCATTGCTGATGCAGAAGAGGGAGTTTCCACAGGTAGCAGGAGGAGAACTCCTATTGGCTGTTACTCACATGTGGTGAAGTCACCAGTACAAGAATGCAAGTCCACATCAAGGCAGAAATTCACACTGCGTACAGTCTGAAGGCACCATTAAATTGCCAATTCAACTTGAATACACAGTCCACACTTCTTTAACCATTTCAAAATACCAGTCCAGTACTAGTGTTTCACTGGACAGAAACCCTTTAGTTCTTAACCAGGATTCTACTGTGAAACATTTGCAGACACACTGTTTAATGAAAATAAAACCTTTCAAAAATAAATAATAATAATATAAATAATACAAGAAAATACATAAAGTAAGAAAGTCTGCCAGTGGTGCAACATCTAGCTATTAAATAATTAAATAGCACAAAGTCTAAAGTCTTTCATAAAACTACAGGGATCCTTTTTTAGTGTGTGCTGATTCCAAAATATGATTACAGCTTACACAATTTTACTGAGCAAATTACAAAGGCAGAAAGTTCTCCGTCAGAGAAAAACAAGGTTTTTTTCTGATTATGAGGCAGGACCCTAAAACTTTACAAGCTTTACTTTCTGCCAGACCATTGTTCACTTTGTTTCCATCTGGCTTTAAAATGTCTATGCTTTCTTTCTGTCTCTCCATCAACACCCACAAAAAAAAACCCGCAGCTGAATTCCTGATCTGCCTTTAAAGTGGATCAAAGGCCGCTCAGATCCTGTGTTGTTATTGATTTCATAAGGCGGGCGTGTTGGATCCGTCCTCTGAAGATTGTGTAGACTGACAAAGTTGTACCTCTGAGTGTTGTGAGACAAATGAAATCACTGCGTAACACTGCACTGCACAAGATGAAATGCTAACTGCCGGCTGGACTGTGGACAGACTGTGATAAGAGAGGAGCTCCGACTTGAACTAGCAAAACCTAGATTTTAATAACTCAATAAAACCTCTTACAGAAAATGTATGTGTGACATGCAGGTCATTCATCTGCCTTCTCCAGCAGGTTTCTGCGTAACAGAGGTAACACATGCAATAAAGATAAGGAAAATGGGGATTAGATAACATCTCGTCATGAACTCAAAGATACTGTGGCCAGAGTGGAGCTGCCCTCAAGTCTCTAAATCACTCAAAAACCACATTTCCACAGCTGTGTTTTTGCTGACATTTCACTTTAACGTTCATTGTGTGGCTTGTGAGTCCCCCACTATATGGCTTTCACTGCCTCTCTCTCCCCCGTGCTGCCTCCCTGCCCCACTTTTGCCCTCCTCCGCTCCCTCCTTTCATCCTCAGGGACAGTGGCCAAGGCTTATTGCAGTTTCCATTGCTCATGGCTTCCCCTGGCTACTGCAGCCAGACTTCTGCAGAGAGCAGGAGCTTGTTCCTGGGTCTGGAACAAAACTTCTTTCCCAGACACAAACTGGATCTTAAGTAGAACTCTGTTGGGATATGAATCCCCTGCTCCACCTTCACTTCTTCAATGAAGTAACAGACTGTAAACAGAAATGGACAAAGTAGCCAAGGCTGAAAGATAAGGCCAATGAGGAAAACACTCTGAATGCTCCAACTGACTTCAATTCAAAAACGGACATTTTCAACTCTTCTTCCAGTGATCTGATGGTCCATCTGAAAATCATCTCATCATCAGGAAGATGTTAGACTGAGAGAAGGGGAAGATTTAGAGGCGTGGTTAGTTTGATCGATAGGCCTGGTATCCAATGAGATCAGCCCTGAACTTCAGTCTCATACACATTGGGCGGTACCCTCAGGTTGAAGGGTGAGACCTGCCTCCACACTCCTCCCCTCATATCCAAATATGGTAGCGCTGCACGATTCTGGATTAAATAAGAATCATGATTTATGATTCTCTCACGATTTTTTCAGATATAAATATTTACTGCACTCAAGGTAAAGAACTTATGCCCACTATACGACTGGCACATCAACTTTGGTAAATAGAGAAGGAACGCTCCTGTTTTTAACTCGATTGATTTTCCCCTGTCCTTTATTGGCCTTTACAGCTTCGTCATATTGCACTTTATTGGAGCTTTTAGGCCGACACACTCTGCACAGTTATAGTCACAATAACAAGTTACAATGTGGGAAACAACACTAAATAGTTCGGTTTAATCTATAATAACAGTGATTTCGTGCAAAATTTAAATTATACTAAGGTCTGCTGGAAAAAAAAAAGTGAGCTCTGAGCGCCCGGTCGGTCGAACAGCTGACGGAGGTTGTAGCGCGAGCTCATATCTCCGAAAACAAAAGCAAGTTGTTGTTTTTTTTTTTTTTTTACCAGGCTCTAACTTAATAAATTAAAAACAAATTTGGAATTAAAAGAACTAATTTCTGGCATGAAACAATCTTCAAACTGTTTCTGTGACACCACAACATGAACAGGATGCTGAAGATTACTGCATCAACCTTCTCCTCCTTCGCCTGACGACCAGCTACACGGAGGAGGGACTATCCACTGTCATGGAAACACAACCAAGGCGAGTCGAGCCGAGTAGGTACCATATAGTGGAAAAGCAAATAGTGCTATATATGGTGTATATGGTGACGTTTAAGGTGATTGTCATCATCATCATTTTGAAATGAGATCGCATATATGTATGAATCAAGATCGTGATTGTATTACGATTAATTAATAAAAAATATGGTCACTTCTGGCTCGGCACACTGACACACTGGTGATGTTCAAATACCAAAATCCTGGCTTCAACATGCGAGTCCACAAACCAAGAGGTGTTAGCTTCATCCGCTCTACGACAGTCTTTGGGTAAAATCTTATTTTACACGTTACAATTATAAATAACTTCACCAACACTTCAAATATACTCCCATCACTAAATTAGGGACATGTTCTTCCACGGTGTTGTCAAAATTGTGCATCTATTGTCAAGATGAACAACTCTATGTGGGTTTTCAAAGCTGCTCCTGCTGCGTAACACTCAGCTTGGGGCTTGTAAAATACACATTAGCTTTTAGCTGTTCTCTGAAAAGGATCGCAGCCTGTTTATTTGTATTGGGCTTTTCATTTCCTCACATGAATGAGGATCAGCCAAATGGTATTGTGAATTGGCTTGGAAAAGAAAATGAGGACATGAGGTGGTTTCGTTAGTTGGGACTGGCTTTGAAGTGCTGTGTGTGCAGAAATGAAACGGACAGTTGCTTCTTCTTTTCAGAAGCAGCCCCGCGCTGATGTACTGTGTTTGTTTTTATTCTAAAAACAGAAGACCTGACATCAAATATATTCATGTACTGAAAGGAGAAAAAACCCCAAGGGCAAAGCAAAGAGGACAAAAACAGCCTTGGAATTAATCAGCAGTTCAGAATGAGGCCTTCAGTGCAAATCCACCAGCTACTGTGCAGACAAACAGCAGCACAGGAACAAAACTGATTGTTACCTCAGGATTACAAAACACACACAAGACATAAGCTGATGTCAAAATACAGGATAAAATAAGAAGTGAATGTTTCATGAGTGGGGAATTCTTATGGTTAATATTTAATGTGAAAATTTCTGCATCGCCCCATAGTGACTTTTAACCCATTCTGCTGCAGCAATTTGCACAACTCTACTGCTGCAGCATTTTATCCTGAGACCTTCTACCACAGATGCAGGAATCTAGCGTATACAGCAGTGTTTGCATTCTCAGCTATTGTTAATCACACCTTCAGTTTGGACCATAGACTGTATGCAGAAATGGATGAAGCAACGAGATCTCAAATATGAGGTCAAGGTGGAAGTGAAGAAAGATGTAATACCCCTGACAGCCACTAGATGCTGGCCCCAAAAAACAACCCAATTTACTTCAATACAAATTTCTTCATTTTCGCTCATTCACCAGTGAACTCATGAGACTCACACACATTGGACAGAGTCCTCATATCCAAATATGGTCATATAGTGGTCTTCAAAAAGAGAAAGATTTAGGGGTGTGGTTAGTTTGATTGACAGACCCGCCTCCTTACTCCTCTCTTCGTATCCAAATATTGTCAGTTATAAAAACACATGGCCACGTTCAAATACCAAACTCTTGGCTTCAAAATGCGAGTCCAAAAACCAGCGGGTGACGTCTTGCTAGCTTCATCCATTCTCTATACAGTCTGTGGTTTGGGCTTTAAATGCTCGACAGACACATAATTTCTGTGGTGTCACAGCTGAAAAATCTGGACTCATTCACACCCATTTCCCTGAGTGATAAATTGTGCAGTGTTGACACAGTTAGATGTCTGTGCAGCTGATGATGCACTGTGGGGTGAGTACAGGAGGATTCAAAGGTCATGTGAAGATAAATAAACCTGCCTGAGGCCACACTAGCATGGAGCTAAAATCAGCATCCTCACAAAGACAGTGCTCGGTGATCCATCTAGTTGTTGCTGAGACATCAAACTGACTGACTGATGGACTATCATTGCTATTAGTGTTAAAACCATAGACTGTTTCTAGAAATGGATGAAGCAAGTGTGACGTCACTCGTTGGTTTGTGGACTCCTATCTTGAAGCCAAAGGACTGACATTTGAGCATCATCATATTAGCTGTTTGGAGCCAGAAGTGACCATATCTGGATATGAAGGAAGGCGTGAGGAGGCGGGTCTGACCCTTGAACCAGAGATCACTGCCCAGTGTGAATAAGACTTGACTTCAGTGTTGCTCTCAATGCAGACCAGGCTTGTTGATTCTGCTAACCACGCCCCTAAAGCTTCCTCTTTTAGAAGCTTAAAATTGACTTACCGTATTTTTCAGACTATTGAGCACCTGTCTATAAGCCGCTATTGAATTTATTCGAACAGTTTCATGTGGTCCACTCTGACCGGGTCTAATGTGACGATGCTAAATGTCAGTGGTACAGAGCTTGCTAGCTTGTAAAAAGCCAACGAGCTTTATGCCACCGATACATGAGCCACACTGGTATTTAAGTTCAAAGCGTCGCAAAAAAGTAGCGGCTTATAGTCCGGAAAATACGGTAATTGAATTATTTTTCAGATGGACTAGATCACTGAGAAGAACAATTAACTTTACCTAATGACATCACAATAAATTGTGGAAAATAATTATTGAGTACTACATGATTGAAAATGACCGTTTTTGAATTGAAGTCAATTGGAGCCAGAGTTTTTCGGAGCCAGCATCTAGTGGTCATCAGGTGTGTTGCACTTCTGCATTAGCTTATTTTTTGAGCCATAAACACTCCATGGTTAAAACCCACTGAATAAAACAGCAATGGTGCACCTCACTGTTCCCATTAGCCTGCGTTTACACAGTATCTGACATGACAGCATGTCCTCATCAGTCCCTCCCTGTCAGTGTGTCCTGACACCTCAGAGCCTATGATTCTTTATTTAAAGGGGAGGAGGGCTGTCTGGTATCCGGACACATCACTCAGTCACCAAAAGGTCATGTGTCTGATGCCCACTGCAGCGAGTGCATCCATCAACAGCAGCGTGTCCTCCTCCTGGTCCCTGTAGCACGCCAACATCGCTACCACTTCCTTTACTTTGTCTCTGACAAAGCATCACTGCAGACGAAGTAAAGGCTCCACTAAATTAAACATCCAGTGCAGAATATTGAAACTTCTCGGCGGCTCATAATCGTCTCTCATGTGAAGTGTTACTTCGACAGTGGCTGACAGCTCGCCTCCCCTGAGTCAGATTATCAGAGCCACTCCACGCACTCGAAACAGACAAACGACCCGGCCTCTGAAGACCGAGCCTTCCCGCTGGTGAATGGTGCAGCTGGTTAATTATCACCCAACGTCCGATCGATACACCCTCCAACAGCATCATAAATCAGCTCCGGAGTTAAGAAGGGCTTTATTGTTGTGCTCTGTTTAAGCAGTGAATGTGGCGTCCTGTGGGAGCGGGCGTGGGTGAATGTACTGCTCTGGCCCACTCCTATCAGGCTGGGATCTTTAGCCACTTGTGAAAGGCGCTCAGATGATTCCCTGCTCTGGATTTTTTTTTTTTTTTGCTTCTGTTGAGCTTTGTACTGTGTGCCTTTCATGCTGACTGCTTCAAAGCTGGCTGGGAGATGCAGATATAGTGAACTCGAGGGGAAAGACGACGCCAAAATAAGCCTGAATATGCCTGTTATCCTGTCAGGATGCAGGCCGAGCGTCCTCGTGTGCTGCTGCTGTTTTCCTAACACCCTTCCACTTTGTCGTCTGTCAAGTAGAAATCCCAAACCTTTTGAAGCTTCTTCATACTGAAGATTTCTTCCATGTTGTGTGAGTGTAACCTCAGCTCTCTGGATGTCTAAAACTATGAAATTTAAAATGTCAGGTCCGGCGTTGACTTCCAGAGGATCTAACTTCTGTATCGTGACATATTTCTGTCAAAAAAACACGTGGAGCTATTTGATTGCAACACAGCAAAACACCACAGGTAGCTAGTTGATCTTACTAGTTAACAGCATCACTTGAAAAAGAAGCCACTATACCTGCTGCATTTTCTCCTGTATTGTAAACCAGAACACAGCTGTAGGTGGGAGCTGAACACCATCCAATCAGCATCCTCACAATGACAATGCTCTGTGATCCATCTAGTAGATGCTGAGATATTAAACTAACTAAAGACACTTCTCCACTGCACACAACCTGCGCACCTCGACTCGACTCGCCTTGGTTGCGTTTCCATCAGAGGATTGTACCTACTTTGTGCAGCTGGTCGTCAGGTGAAGGAGGAGAAAGTTCATGAAGGGATCTTCAGAATAAGTGTTGTGGTGTCACAGAAAGCAGTTTGAAAATTGTTTCAGGCGAGAAATTAGTTCTTTGAACTTGAAATATGTTGTTGGTTCATCAAGTTAGAGCCTGGTTAAAAACTTGCTCTGAGGTTTTCAGAGTTTGAGGTCCTACAACCTCCATCAGCTGTTCCAGCAACTGTGTCAGCTGCCGGTACAAATATTTGCGTGTCACGCAGTGATGATGCAATTACGAGTCCGACCACTCACATTTTAGTAACTGCTGGTACCTGGTCGGTCCCTTTTTGGAACTGCATGAGAGGAGGTACTAAGAAAGTTCCAGGTAATTTTTGCCAAAACCAAACCACACTGAGTAGAGTTGGGTTGAGGTGAGCTGGTTCCATGCAGTGGAAAAGCATCTAGTGGCTATCGGCGGTATTACACTTTTGCATTGACTAGACTTTTGAGACCTGGTTGCTCCGTCAATCTTTTAGAGATAGTTGTTCGGAGAGATATTTTTTTTACCGTCACCTAGCAACCAAGCTAAAGCCACATTCAAGGGCATTCTGTAAAATCGTAACAAGTTGTTACTAATTGAACCATTTACAACTCAACTAACATCAGACTTATCATCAGCTCTATACATTTTTTTACAGAACTAACTAATGATAGAGTTACAACTAACTACTGATTACTAATACAGCTGCTACTACTCTCTGTCAGTGTTTCCTGGCGCTAATCTGAACTGTGCTGCTAACAGCAGATTGACTGACAGGTGGATGGACGGATACTATGGGTTCAAACTGCTCTGGCCAACACAGCAACAGTCACATGATTTTTTTTTTTAAAACCAGGAAGTAAATGTGATTGAACATTAATATGAATATAAAAACAAATAGAATATATATGTATATTTTTTTAGCTAATTATCATTAAGTCAGCGAACAATACGACCACAGATGTGCTCTAACAATATTAAGACATTTTACATTTAAGTTTGAATTGTGATCAATTAATAAAGTATGAATGAAATCCTGATAAAACAACAATTAGGTGTACCCCTTCATTTTATCAATTTGTGTCATCCGCAATGGTTTTTGGTCTTCCACTGTGATTAAAGAGAAGATTAAACAAACTGCAAATCCATCTGCTCCAAAATGAGCTCAGGAATTGGATTCAGTTTTCAAAACCAGTATTAACACATGCTCACATGGAAGTGAAACACAAGAGTGTGTGGGTGGCCTCTGCATATAATCTACACAGCCTACTACTCCACATTACCATATCTGAGGCTCAGCCACATTCTCGTGCTTGGACACATGGGATTCTGGGTGGTGGTGGGTGGGGGGTGGTTGTGAGGATATTTCTGCATGTCTGATTCTGAGGTAATCGAATTCATAGAGTCCTCCACCACCCAACCACTGTCTCCATGACGACAGCCAGATGTTGTGCGGTGCACCATCACCCCCACCCCCCCACTTCTTGCAGTCCACATGCAAGAACCCTCGCCTGAGGGGAAGAGTAAAGAAGGCATCTGTTACCGTTTTCCCCTGCGGCTGCTGAAAATAACCGGGCAGAGACAAAAAGCCAGGCAACACAAAGATGGAGCCAAGAGTCTGTTCTCGGAGGAACAGGCTCCTCTGAACACATTCATACCGTCTGCGTGCACACATGGTGCTTTGTGCTGTCGATCACACTAATAGGTCCTCTCTGAATGCCCATGTCCTCAGGTGCTGTGAATACTACAGTAGCACACCTTCAAGCAGTTCATTATGACCTTTAGAAGCTCTGACACAAAAACCCAAGCAGCTGGAACTGTTCGGCTCTCTGGAGATCATCATCATTTGCACCAATTTAATCCCCCTTCTGCTCTAAAGAAGTGATTAAGATTCCCACCGAGCTTCGCAGGCCTTTAATTAGGCGTGCAGCCAAAGATAGTGACATTATGTACTCCTTACTGTAATTATGCATCTCCCTGTTTTACAGAGAGACAGAGGGAAACATCAGATCTACCCCCATTCCACCTCCCCCCACAGCCCCTCGTAAAGCTGCCATCCTGAGTGGGTGAGCATCCACACACTAGATGAATCCCTAGAGGAAAGACTGCAGGTTTCTAATCCAGCAAACTACCTGGTTGTACATGTACAGCTCAGCCTGGTGAATGATGGCCGGTGGTTCCCTGTATCCTGACATTACTGCTGCTTCCTGGCTTCTGTGGGGATTCATTTAATCACATCAGGAGTTATAGCACTGAGGAAGAAACTGGCTGTGGAGGCTGAGATAGATAGAGAGCCTCCATGGCTTTATTCCTCATAAATCAAAAGAATTCAAAAGGAGCTGTACTCCTCTTCATCAGCTGCTAAACATCAAGAAGACATACAGAAAAAAAAAAACTAGCATAGCTGCATATTCCCAATTAAATGCTCATAAAAACCTGCTGTATATTACCACGAGATGCACCTCTGTTAGGAATATTAAAGACACACTGACTGGGTTAATGATATGGAAATTAGTAGCTCAGATGTTTTAGTATAAAACGGGATAAAAATAAAATAAAACAAACAAGTTAATAGGCAGCAGTGCTAGTTAGCGTCAGTTAGCTAACTTATGACCTTACCTTGATATCTGGGAGCATTTGTCTCACTTTGAACGTGGTTTTAGATCCAGTCAACATCTTTGACGAGGGGTCCGGGTAGAAACACAAAAAATAAGAGCTCAAATAAAATAAACTAATGTGTCCTAATGTGAGCGGCGAGCTCCTGTTTCCATCACTTTAGTGGCGATGGTAAAAACCGTTAAAGAAAACACAGAAGAAGAAGAAGAAGAAGAAGAAGAAGAAGAAGAAGAACGACGGTTAGCCTGTGTCACCGGCTGCTACTACTGAGGTGTTCAGGGCGCACGGGCAAACTAGTTTCGCTCTTTTCATCGCTGTTCGCACCGACAGCATCTGTGTGCCCAACACCGACACACACATCAGAAAAACAACAACCAGAGCACACCCTGCGGAAAAACAACAACCCACAGCCGGGCTATTATAAACCGGTGTTAGTCACTAACGGAGAGATGTGTTCACTGCTCCGCCGCTGCCCTTCGCTTCTCTTATTTGTTTATTCCTTCGCCATAGTGAAACACAGACTGGTGGGAAGGACCAAAACCAGAAAAAAAGAAAAAGAAAAGCCAAGTGCAGCAGCAGTGTGTGTGTGTGTGTGTGTGTGTGTGTGTGTGTGTGTGTGTGTAGCTTCTTAAAGCCATAGTGCATTCAGTTCACTTGGAAGTTGGAGCAGATAGAAGAATGTCAAATTTCCCAGCTTTTGCTCAACCCCACGAACTCACCACTCCTGAACATTGGGGTACAGAGGTGGAAGAAGTGACTGAGTAAAAAAAAAATTTACTAAATTACAGCTAATTAAATGCAAAAATATTGCGTTTAAAAGAGTAAAAATACAAATTAACAGTCAGCAACATGCACCTAAAGTAAAGAGTGAATATTACTGTTTGTAGTGTTATTATATATGAAAATATGGCCATATTACTTATGCACACATGTAAACGTATCATCTGTTGTGGGGGATTTGGGTCAAATATCTATTATGCATCATATTTTATATATTTTTCAGATGTTTACACACTTTCTGTCAACCCCTTGAACTCACCACCATTCAACACAAGGGTTGAATATAGAAAGTGTAAAAAAATATATTACAAGTCTTTAAATACAAAAATCCTGCATTTAAAAGAGTAAAAATACAAAATTACCTTTCAGTAACATGGGTTTAGATAATAAAAAGTAAAAGTACTCCTTATAAGTGAAAATATGGCATTATTACATTTGAAAGTAACATCTGTTGTGGGGGTTGTGGGTCATTTGTCTATTATACATCACATTTTATGAATTGTTCAATGTCAGTTGTTGACCCCTTGAACTCACCACCACTAAACACAGGGATGCAGGGTTGAAAGAAGAAACAGAGTGTAAAAAATACTCCATTTACTGCATTGAAAGTCCTTATATGTGAAAGTGCTGCATTTAAAAGTGTAAAAATATTTTTTTATACTCCTTATATACGTTAACATACAGCATTGTCGCACACATGTAAAACTAGCATTTGTTGTGGGGTTTTTTTGTACTTCATATACTGTTGGGTCATATATCTATTATGCATCACATTTTATAAATAATTTGATGCTTTCTCTGCTCTCTCAACCCCCTGAACTCAGCACCACTCAACACAAGAATGAAATATATATTGAAACACTCAATTTTTTCCATTACAAGTCCCTAAATGCCAAAATACTGCATTTAAAAATGTAAAAGTGATAATAGAGTATGAAGAGGAAACAGTACTTAAATTGCTTAAAATGAGTATTTTCTTTTATGTTTTATGTATAAAATTTTAAGAAAGAGAGGAAAAAAAATGTTTGGAAGATTATTTCCTATCTTATACCTTTATCCTCCTGAATGCCCAAATCTGAAAATGTAAGTCACTATTTTCTCAAACTAAATCTTCTCAAAAAAAACCAAACTTGAATACATAACATCATGTACAACATGGCCATTGTCTTTGATTACATCTATTTTGGATTCTCATACAAATTATTGGTATATTTTTAAATTGTCAAAACAAATAATTATCTCCTAAAACACAGAAACCATTTGAGGGTTAATCCAGATTATAACCAGGGCCAATGGCTGTGCAGGAGCTTCAGTACAACACCCTGTATACATTACACCTCTAGCTGTGTATAACTATATTTGCTTGGATGGTCTGGCTC
This sequence comes from Pseudochromis fuscus, assembly GCA_900323345.1. Classification (NCBI taxonomy): domain Eukaryota; kingdom Metazoa; phylum Chordata; class Actinopteri; family Pseudochromidae; genus Pseudochromis; species Pseudochromis fuscus. The sequence goes on from OOFC01019127.1 coordinate 13,729, forward strand.
TTAGATAAGCAAATAAATATAATACAGTAATAAAAATACTAATTACTTGAAATATTTCTTTCTAAAAAAAAAAAATCAAGTGAAGTATCATCTGCATTAAATAGGAATACTGCAAACCTACTGTCAGGTTTGTCCATCATACACTGTGTATAGAAATGGGTGAAGTAAGAGTGACATCACCTGTTGGTTAATGGGCTTTTGATGACCGGAGTTTGGTGTCAAGTAGGTCCAGCTCTGGGTGTGGACAAGTAAAAGATGCGCCCACTTTTGGCATGAACGTCCACTCATGGCACAAAACACCCACTTCGTAACGTCAACCTTAGTCATGAAACACCCACTTCTTTCTGATTGGGCAACCACCAGACCAGACCACGTCTCAATCGTGATGATGCGTCTGAAACAGCTGGACCCCTGTCGGCCATATCTGATTATGAGGGAAAGCTTGAGTTGCAGGTCTGACCCTTGAACCCGAGGTCACTGCCCAAAGTGTACGAGACTTGACTTCATGTCTCAGTGAAGACCAGAGCTGTCAATCAAACTAGCCACGCCTCTAACTCCTCCCCTTCTCTCAGCCTAATATTTGATTATGATGTAAAGCTTATATAATATTTGATTATGACGGAAAGCTGGAGGAGGCGGGTCTGACCCTTGAACCCGAGGTCACTGCCCAAAGTGTATGAGATGTCTCAGTGAAGACCAGACCTGTCAATCAAAGTAGCCACGCCCCTAACTCCTCCCCTTCTCTCAGTGTAATATCTCCTTAATGATAAATGATGTTCAGATGGACCAGATCTCTGAGAAGAAGAGTTGACTTTATCTAATGACATCAGGATGACTTGTAGAAAACATGTATTGACTGAATATTACAGTATGAAAATGACCATTTTTTGAAATGAAGTCAGTTGGAGCCAGCATCTAGTGGTCATTGTAGGTACTGCACTTTAATTTCTCAGACCTGGTTGCTTCGTCTGTTTCTATGTACTGTCATAATCTGTCATATAACTCTCTATAATCATAATATTCAACCTCCTTTGCGTTGATGTATATTTTCATACACCTGTGTCCTCTTGAAACCCTGACAGATCTGTTTGTTTTCAGGTCCTTCACATCCTGTATGTTATAGATTAAATGAGACATTAGTGTCTGATGGTAAGTGCTCACATGGCTTGTTCAGCCTTGAATTACATCCACAGACCTTTGTAATGCACACAGTTAATAAGATGAGACCAGGTTTGCTTCTTATAATGAGGAGCTCTCCAGGCAGCAGCTGAGCCGGGAGCCAGCATCCATAAAAGCATTCAACTGATGACCTCCTGCTGTTTCAAGCTCTCAAAACAAGAAGAACGCAGAGCAGCTTATTTACCCTCCACTCAGCAGTACCTTTTTCTGATGCTTTCGCAGGTCCGAGCAGGGACAGACTCCTCTTCCTCTCTCTCATCCAAACTGGTGGACAAAGAAACCTCCAGTAACCCTCCTCCTCCTCCTCCTCCTCCTTCTCCTCCTCCTCCTCCTCCAGGCGGAAGATTTAGGCGAAAATTCCTTCCTGGCGAGGACAGGGAAACTTTGAATAATCCCCCGAGTGACACGTCTCTGCCCTGCTGCTGCTGAACAGGTGGAGGGACGGCGTCCTTGTGAACTATAATAGAGAGAGGTCTGGATTTTTTACCACATGGGAAACTCTTCAATATTACATAAGGGTCTCCGATTTCTCTAATACATAAAACAGTCGCAGACACAGGACCTTGCATCATCTGAGCTGCAGTTATTCAACAATGTATAATGCAACAAGGTTAGGGTAATACACTGTGGCACACACAACAAATACAGTATCATGGTTTAAGAGTCTTTTCACTTTTATGCACTGGGTTTATTTCTGTGGAATGAAATGTTGCCAGGTTTGTTTTTTTATGATCATGTCCCTGCTGTGCTGCTTGAATAAAAACTGTGAGGACATTGTGTTTTCTGCTGCCGTACACAGAGTTAGGAGGTTTATAACTGCACAACAGGGACCAGGAGAGATTTAGTGTCTTGCTTTGGGACATTTGTGAGGACAGATGTTCAGTGGTGGCTGCACAGCCTCTCAACACCACAGTAAAACCTGACAGGAGGTGAGCTTTCACACACAGGGAAAAACAAGGAGGAAAATCAGCTTCTTTCAAGCAGGATCACAACTAACGATCAATTCAATTATCAATTCAATTATCTCATGTCTGATACTGTTTATGTAGTCTGTAAATGGTCAGAAACAGAAGTGTTACCACACGCGGTTCATTCCAACAGCTTTCTGCCTAACATGGTACTGTTCATGTCTCTTTACTATACCTTATCTTATTCTATCTTATCTTATCTTATACTATCTTAACTATACCTTATCTTATTCTATCTTATCTTATACTATTTTAACTATACCTTATCTTATTCTATCTTATCTTATACTATTTTAACTATACCTTATCTTATTCTATCTTATCTTGTACTATTTTAACTATACCTTATCTTATCTTATACTATCTTAACTATACCTTATCTTATTCTATCTTATCTTATACTATTTTAACTATACCTTATCTTATTCTATCTTATCTTATACTATTTTAACTATACCTTATCTTATTCTATCTTATCTTGTACTATCTTAACTCTACCTTATCTTATTCTATCTTATCTTGTACTATCTTAACTCTACCTTATCTTATTCTATCTTATCTTGTACTATCTTAACTCTACCTTATCTTATCTTATACTATCTTAACTCTAGCTTATCTTATTCTATCTTATCTTGTACTATCTTAACTCTACCTTATCTATACTATTCTATCCTATCTTAGGCTATCTTAACTACACCTTATCTTATTCTATCTTAACTCTACCATATCGTGTCCTATCCTATCTTATCGCAACT
>OOFC01019128.1:0-25018 GCA_900323345.1 Pseudochromis fuscus
CAGAGAAAAAGTACAGCTCTCCATTTTCACCTGTGCACCCAGAGATTCATCTTCCCATCGCTGTATACTCTTTACCCATCACATATCAGTCCTCATATCCTATCTCCATTTTCACCTTAAAAGCACCGTACTGTATATATATATTATGATTATACCAGATTTTTTTTTACTGTGAATGTTTTTGTGCTGCACCCCCATCCTATTCAGTAGTTTATTGGTTGCTCTCATGTGGAATGTTTGTGCTGAGCCAATCGAATGTTGTGTTTACATTAAAGCCACACTTTTCCTAACTACTCCTGCGTCCGTGGTCTGAGTCTGACTCCAAGGTAACGACTGCTGGTGACGGACTGTGCGATTGCAGCGCTGCTTTCTCAGCAAACGTTTAAACACACACTGACCTGCTTTAATCTGGACACAGAATTAAGCTTAGACCAGGAAATTAGGCTGAACATTATGAGAGTGGACTAGTTTTAATGCTTCATTGCCTGGTGAACACAGCTTTGTGTTTAGTGTCAGAAATACGTATAAAGGATTGGGAGCAGGTCTTGCATGGCAATAGGGCAGCACTTGGTGAGATGTGGCGGATGGCAGGGATCAGAGGCGTCGCACAGCAGCTCTCAATTTATTAGGTTAAAAGTGTTCCATCATCACAGACAAGGAGCTATTCATATATTGAATGACTAGGCTGGATCAGCTGTCTGACCTGCTTCTGTCAGTTTAATGGGTATGATGTTCATTACTGCTCTGTTTCACTGACAGCCGCAGAGCTCCACTCCTCTGTCCCAGTGTGTCCTCGTTTCTCAGAGCCAGTTACAGGTTAAAAGGTTGGAACTCCCACTGTGATACAAGTACACTTTTAATTAAACATTTAACAGAATATTCTCATTGTTTTCATCTTCATTCATATAAAGCAGTTCACCTTCGCTGCAGCGAAGCCACAAAAACCCACGTCCCTAAAAGCTCAGCTGTACCTCTGCTACAGACTGACATCAGGTGAAGGAGAGAAGCAGCAGGTCTGAAAACACCACTGAAAAGCAACCAGGGTTTTTGTTTCAGACTAAAAAGAAATGCTCAGCCATCCGTCTGTGTTCGACCAGGTCCGTTTACACAAACATGGATGAAGTCTGGAGTTTCTTAATGGAAACCATCATAAGGTGGGTACCGGACGGCAATCATCTGGCAACCACCGCACCGTTTCTTGAGTTACAGTCGCAGCCTCTTGATGTCTTCACTTCTGAAGTCGATACGCAGCGCTAGAACCTGACGCACCTCCGCTGGGGTCAGCCGCCACGTCAGGGGACCCGAGTTCGGTCCCCAGTAATCCAAGATCTCAGTTACCTGTGGTAGAAACAAGTACAACTGAGCCTGTGTGGTGTAAAATGTATTCAGATTGAGAATGATTTTTAGCAATATGGACATTAAATGATCAATTACTCTGTGAGTGTTATGCTTTGACTGATGGATTAACGTGTTTTATTGGTTTCATTTATTTAGTTTTGGTCCTTTTTGTCCCATGTCTGACAAACTGTGGATGCTGCAATTCCATCATGAGTGTCTGTATCCAGTGGACCACATTTCACTGCTACAATAAAATGACTGAGACAATTTGAAAGTAGCATGAAATGTAAATACCAAAGTACATCATTTTAAATACCTCAAAATTATATTTAGAGCAAGCACCTAGATAAATCATGTGTTACAATTCAAATCCCCATGAATATTAATGTAGATTGTTAACAGATGTGTGTCGTGTGTATGTGTGTATGACCATGTAAATTACCCGCTCCAGGTTGAGGATGGTGGCCATTTGTGTGAGACGGGCAAACTTGTCTCTGATGGTCCAGGTGGTCACAGTAGTGAGATACGCCACCAGAGACCGAAGCTCTTTATCGAACTGCAGGCCTCCGAGCTGCAACAACAGGATCAGCATCAACTGTCTGCACAATATGCACACAGCAGTATCTTCCTCAGGTGTTTCTACTATGCAGCATATTTCAAACAGCGTAAGAATTTATTCAGAGGGTTTCTGTTACTGAAAAACGAAGAGGCTACTGTGCCTTTTCGTTGAAAAGGAAGCGCCCTCTCCTGCAGGCCTTTCTAGACTCATTAATAAACCATTGCTGGAGGCTTTTCTTCACGTGTCAGTGATGTGATGCGCAGGATGCTCGCTGCCACCTTGTGGCTGAGCTGGGCTCCTCACCCTGCTGAATGAGCATTTCAGAACCGTCTTCTCCATCTCAATAGATATCAAGCTGGTCATCAGGCTGGTCAGTGTGTCGTAGATGACAGGAGAGAGGGCCGTCTGGTGAGGTGTAAGAATTATGGTTAGAAGAATGAGAAACAGAGTACGTTGGATCAGTACAGTCACAGGTATAGTTACCTTAAACTCTGCCATGAGCTGCTCCAAGTTGATGATGAGCTGCTGCACCCAGGGGTCATTAGCTTCATAATCATTAAACTCCTCCTGTGAGGAACGTGAACAGTTACAGCAACATGTTTCATGACCTCTGATGCATTGTGCTGCAGAAATGTGAGGCCATTACCTCCTCTATGTTATGTGAGATGGACAGGAAGGTGCTGATCCAGGGTTTGACTTGAGGCTTTATGGCTGTGGTGTTTAACTCAGTCAAACCCTCCTGGGAAATAAAATCAAAGTGTGACACTTTTAGCACTCAGTGTAAGAGAAATCTTACAGATGTGGTTACAGCAAAAAAAAAAATTGCTGAAAAACACCCCTCTCTGGGCGACTGCAGTAAAAAGTTCAGTATTTAATCTGAAGCTAAATCCATTTTGTCATTTCCCTTTTTTTCCTGACAGTTACAGAGAAGGACATCCTGAACACAGAGGTTTATTATCTGATTACAGCTGGATTGTGCTTCTTACTCTCTGTGGAGCATTCATTCACAACAATAGCTGAATGGTACATTTTGTCATGTGTGTCCAACCTGTAAGAGATCCTTGAACTTTGTAGATGTGCTGACGAGGTCAGACAAACAGCTTTCAATCTTGGCCTGTTCACCAGAGCCAACCCCCTGGTTGAACAACTTGGAGCAGTCGTTCTGCCAAAAAATAACATTTTCAATCACGGATGTAAACTCTAAATAAACTGGTGAACAGAGAGGGAGGGCACAGTTGCACAGTTTTGGTGCTACATTTACCTCAAGGTTCCTCTTTAAAGTCGTGATATTCTCACTGCACACCTCAACGTTATTCAGAGTCACCTGAGTGGAAGAAGAAAAATGGGTGTAAAGGAAGGACTCTTCTAGTCAAAATTGGTTCAGTTGTTTTCTTCTATTAAAACATAATCTGCTTCGAACAAACTTTTGTGGTTCCACTTCCAACTCTGCTGAAAGTGGTGTTAAAAGGTTTTTGTAGGTTTTCATACAGCAAAGAGCCATTTTGAAAATAAAGCATTTTTAAATTAGAGTGACTTAATCATGAATTTAATTATGTCTTAAAATTAATGGCTCATCTCTTAACCCTTGTACGCCCCCGGGGGTCTCCTCGTACCCCGCCTCCTATGCTCTTCGGGGCAAAAAACTAAACTAATTTTTGTTATGATCTATCAACAATTTCTAAGATGCTGCCAGAAAAAACAGCATGGAGACGAGTATGTGTGTGTGTGTGTGTGTGTTTGTCTTACAAGAAATGCGGCCTTGGCGTTTTCTGTGCTCTCGATGCCCAGCGTGTTGAACTTGCCCTGCTGTAAGCTGCTCTGCATCAGACTGACCGCACTGCTGACACCACGCTGGATGTCCTGAAGGGTCGTCGCCGGGAAACCCTGCCGCAGCTTATTATACAACACCTCCCTGACAGGGGTGAGGCAGGAAAGTGCATGAATTAACATTTCAATAAATAGTACTAAATATAGTTCAGTAATAGAGTGAAAGGGTGAGCACCTGAAGTCAGACTCCAGCACAGAGTTGGCGTGGTTGATCATCGCACAGAGGCAGTCGATGCTGGAACTGGATAAAGCTCGACTGATGCACTTTTTTACAATGTAGAAACAGTCGTCCACCATGCTGCTGGTCAGCTGACCCTTTTCATATGTATCCATAGCAACAGCCTGGGAGAGGATAATTATTAGTGATATTTCTCATATATCTCATGTGTAATCTATAAATATTATTGTTATGTGTTGAAAAATTGGACCATTTATCTGTTTGATTCTCAAACTTTGTATTCATCAAAGCCATTTTTTGTCAAATTACATCCAGCGAGTGAGAGATTGTATTTTATTTTATAAAAACCTGGTGTCTACCTTACCAACAATGCAACACAACCAGTAAGTTTGACCTGTGATTTGAATTTATAATGTAGCCTGGAGCTGCTAGCCTCAAGCAAAAACTCTTATTTGTAGTTGTACAATTTAAAAACTGGAAACTAAAATCTGTGGAATTCTCCTTTAAGATGTTTGTCAAATATTTGTGTCTGTCTCACATATACGTATAGAAGTAAGACAGCATAACACCAACCTTGTTCACAGACTCCCTCATGTAGTATTCTTCCATTGGGATGTAGTAGCCAATCAGCTCCTGCATGGTCCTGCTCAGTGAGCAGTGTTTCAGTAGCTTCTCCACATTCTGCTGATGCTCTGTGTTTGTTCAAAAGCATACTGTTAACCACGCATCTAAACACTCAGTATCTCTGGATGTAAAAATTATACGTTATTATGAAGTTACCTTGTGTGATGCTCTGAGCATCTCCAACTTCAAAGTCGGCCATTATGCGACGACGTAAGAAGCGTAGGTAGAGCTCCGCCCTCGCATTCATCAGGGTGACTTCTGTCAGGACAGGATCTAGCTCTCTGAGAGACAGTGACACAAACACATTAACAAAAACACCACAAAGACAAACATAAAGAGGAATGAGGCCTGTTGTTCTGGCAGACACACACACACCTCGGCTCCATCCTCTCCCCCGGGACACTCTTCATCATGCTGCTCTGGACGATCTGAAACTAGAGGGCAGATCCCCGGTCACAGCAGGTACAGACATGCAATGACAACAAGTCTGTGATGCAGATCAGATGTCCTTCACACCTTGTTGTGGTATCCTCTCTGCTGGATGAACTTGTCGACTATTTTCTGGGCCTGGCGGTCACATTCCTGCTGCAGGTGAGTGATGAGTGTGTACAGATGGCCTGGCCCGTAGTACGTCTCTACTATAGGCTGATGAGTCTCCACAACTCGAGCGATACCTGTAAACACACAACAGCGTCTTAGAGGAGTCCACTAATGTGCAAAGGAAAATGCAGAGACACACAGGCTGTTTTCTCACCTTCCAGCAGCAGCGTCAGAGTGTCTGCAAATATCAGCAGTGCTCTCTTCTCGCCCAGATCTCCTCCTGTAGCTAACAGCAGGTTCTCCTCAGCTTTCGAAGCAAGCTGTGTGAACAAGTGTGAAAAACACAGAGAGAGATATTCCTGATACGTTGTGATCAGAATCAAAATGACATATTGTAACATATCTTACAGATAAAGGCAAAGACAGCTTCATTTCTTGAGGATAAGCTGAAAATATTAGTAAATTGATAAGCAAAGAACAATAAAAATGACATTGTTTCACAGAAATCAATAATAAGAATCTTTAGAAACCAAACAGCACAAATCTCTAGAGCTGTAATTGTACTATGAAGTGTAGAAATTTTAATACATCATCTGGATTCAGAATCTCCCTCTGATCTTTGTCTAAATATGTAGAACAAAAGAAATCACACAGATTTCTTTCATTGAAGTGGTAGAAGATAAAAAAATAATTTAAAAAAATATTAGCATATTTAAAAACTAAATTACTTGTCCATTTTTCTCTGCATTTAATTTAAAGCTTTTTATTAAATGTGTGGGAACTACATTAAAAGCCAGACAGACAAGCAAACAACAAGAAAATCACCAGTTCACCAATCACCAACCCTCTCACAAAGATCCCCGCCTCCTTTCCAAACACCTCTCAATCCACTGACCTGACTGCACAGATATTGACCAAAGCGGGCGAGGCCCTGTTGGTGGAGGCCCAGCAGAGGGAAGATCTTGAAAAACCTTTCCACCTGCGCAAGATCCACAGCTGCCACGGCTTCATCGAGCTTCTCAGCAACGATGACCTTCAGTTTCTGCTCTGCCTCCTGCAGCATGACCAGACTGGCGTCCACAGCACTGCCTGCGCAGACATGATGCAATGGATACATTACAGAGTCTGTCTACTGTTAGCAAAATGAGTCTAGGTGTATACTCTTCAGTGGCTTTATGCTGCTTACTTACAGTGCAGTGAAGATGTTTTATTAACCTCACATTTACTGTAACAAGATCTTTCAGTAGTAAACAATACAGGAGTGGGAAAAACAACCACAAGTTTTGCCCACGCATGTAATTTACTGTGATTTTGCCATTCATCTTCACTCCAGTGTAAGACTGCACCACAACAGAGAACTAGAGGTCCCATACTTTCTTCTCCCTGCCTGCTCAGCTCAATAACTGACTGGTCCAGAGAAAGATATCGATGGATGTGAGCTGCAGCCTGTTCATAATCTTCATTACGCAGAGCGGTCTGCACTCCGTCTGTGCAGAACTTCAGATCGAGGATATCATCAGTGCGCTGGATGACGTTATACAGACGAGTCTGCAAAAATTAAAGTATGCGGTTGAGTATAATATTATTGTACATAATAGTGTATACATGACCTGAGAGGTAAATCAAATTATATGTTCTGCATTGAGGTTGTACGTTGCAGAGTTTTGCATCAGACTGTATTAAACAATAGAGGCGTCAACATGTACGCTATCAGCATTTGTGTCAGCTCACAACCAGGATTAAACTGTCCTCTATTAACAAAACACTTTTAAAAATTCGTTGTCTATGGGTTAGACACACTGCAAGTCTGACACTGTATCTGTGAATGAAGTAACAGGTGTGTGGATGTACCTTTGCCAGGTCTAACTGTCTGACTTTACGACTGACGTTTTCAGCAAGGCTGCAGGTAAAAGTGATCATGCCCGACAACTGACTGGCATCTCCTCCAATCAACTGTAGATTAGGTCTGTAGAGCAAAGACAAAGCAGTTTGCACAACACAGATTTACATTTAAAGATCTCAGACTGTGTTTGATTAATTTAAAAACTGTTGACAACAACCGGCTGCTTTTAAATCTACTGTATTCTGTGCCAACTGTACCCCATCCTCTGCAGTGCCAGCATCTTTGTGTGAATGGTCCCCTCCTGCCCCACCAGTCTGTCCAGCTCAACTTCTGCTTCTTTCTGTAATACACATAACAAAACATGTAATGAGCAACAAGAATACACATATTCATCAGTTTTCATAATTTCTATCAATACATACCTGTAGAGGTGTGAACAGAAGGGACAAACAGTATAACAGGTTGTAAGGTGAGCTGATCCATTTATTAACCCGAGTCTGCGAGTTTTCATTGGTTCTCGTATATTTTGACTCAACAATTTCATTTTTTTCAAAAGTTAATTTTGTCCGAGAACTTCCACAAAAGTGAGTTGTGCTTCACATAATGTTAGATTGCTCTTAAGATGACACATTGTGCGTGCAACAGACATGGATGTATCGAATCAACATAACAAACACTCAGATGTTTGTGTGGTCATATGCTTCCAGATTAAAATTTGTACAAAAAAGTATTTAAATGTTCACATGATTTAGAAGTTTTCTCTTTAGAACATTTCTTTGATAAATTAAATTCTCAAAAATACTATCAACCTCCACTCCTTTTAATTACTTGTGCACATCATAAAAGCAATTTGTCATTCTTCTGTACATATTGCAAATGCTGTGGCATATGCATACAGATGATGTACAACTGTCTGCTGTTTCCTAAAATACATCCTAAAATAGTCTCATCCCCAAAACATCTCAACATCATTTCCATAGCAAAAGTCAGTGCACGCAACATGGCTGAACCAGTTGTCATAATTTCTCTCTCTGTTAAAACACCTCTGTTTGTATTATTAATACTCAAAGGCCAACATGTGAAGCATCAGACCAACCAGTTCTCTAAAATAGCTCAGAGTTCATAAAACTTTAATCAGCAGATACTGAAAGGCACATATAGTAATTCATAACTTTGCACAGTTGAAATTAAAATATTCCAGAGACAAAAGTGCACTCTTCCTCTGTTTAAGTGCATGTCATCAAAACCTTTGCCAAAACTTACATTTTGACGGACTTGTTGATAAACAATGACACATCACTTGCTTGTTAATAGATCAGCTTCTGCATTCACTCACTGTTAACGATGATCTGAGACACATAGCAAAGCCACTGAGAGAAACTGGGAACCAGGACCACTGTGAGCAGCCGTTTGTTTACCATAGACTGAATATAGTTATACACACTGTGGTATTTACACATATGCAGAGATGTACGTTGTAGTGTGGCTGGTGAACTATTCCCCCTATACACCGTCTCGTCTACAGAACATTTTACGTAAATGCAGTCACATCGTATTTGTGTATCAAATGTCTTTTTCTAGGAGATGTTTTGATGCAGCAGCATCGCGCAAGTTTACGTGGATGACGACAGCAACTGTACGAGACCCACTAACCGCCGGTACCGGGTCTGTGGTACGAACCTCCTCCGAGCAGAGCTGTTGGTAGACCCTCTCCAGGTCCTCCAGCTCCGTCAGCGCGGAGATGGTCTCCATACTGACGGAAGACGAAGAGCCGGAGTCACATCTTCTCACTGCCACGGGTCCACTGTCAGCCATCTTCCACCCAAACAGGATTCATTCATACGTCATCAAGCTGCGACAAAGCCCTAGGATTTGTCTGTCAGGCGGAGCTTCTACAGAAAGTAACGTGGCTTCAGCCAAGAAACGCTCGTCTTCAAATTGTAATAATGTTCGTGTGGTTACCCTTACCTATCTAAAATATAGACCCGCACATTATCATTTGTGGTGGGAGTAGTTTAATATACTAGTGGTAGTAGTAGTAGTACATGCACTGCCTGGGAAGTCCTGTTCTGGAGAAAAATTGTTCATATACTGCGCATGCGTTCTGTACTTAAAGGATACCTTAATCTGCCTGATATATGAAGTGCTACAAGGACATGATTAAATACATTTTTATCATTTCTATTACAATTCTATTACAGATCAAATAGTGGATTGTGACATAAAGTTAGAAAGAAAAATAAACTGAGTGATTGGCCAGTCATTTCAAGTATTAAACAGTGGAAAAAAACTGATGTAAACTGTTGTAACTACATGGTCACTAAGTCAAGCCACTGAATGCAGGGTTAAGTGGGGTGCAACACATCAATAATCAAATCGCTACATCAATGCCAGATCGATGTCAGGACACCAGTTGTAATAGAAACAAAATCAATTGTCCATTAATTGTTTGCAAAATATATTTTACTAAAACAGATGTTTACATTTTTACAACTCTGTGTGACTGAAACATTTCCACTGCATTTACAGAAAAGACAGTCTTCATCAAAATCCTCTGGGCCTGTTGTAGCAGAATCAGGAGGCTTGTTGCTCTCAGGAAAACGACAGAAGCTGCTCTCTCTCCTGATGAAGCTCTTCCCATTTCTTCTGCAGCTCGGCCTTTTCCTTCTGCAGCTCTTCTTTCTGCCTACTTAAGTCTTCAGCCTCCTCCTGCTGTGCTTTCCTCAGTGACTCAATTTTCTCCCTCTCTGCAGCTGCCTCTCTGGCATTGGTTGCACGCAGCTTCTCAAGCAGCTCTCTCTGATGCTCCAGAGTCTGAGCCTCCTCCTTCTGTGTTCTCCTCAGAGCTTCTATCAGTTCCCTTTCTACCTTAAATGCACGGCTTTCTCTTTTGGATGTTCTTGAATCCTTCAATGCACCTGGAAAAAAGGAAAGGCTGCATGTTAAATCTGAGACTTAATAGAACATTTCTACATTAACAGAACCACACAATTAACTCAAATTTGATGGTCATGATGCAAAATTGATTTCTTAAAGTTGCTGAGTACTGAACATTTGATTTATAGTTTATCTTTGAAAAGAATTGCGTACACAGTCAAACTGCAAAATGCTGCAGAAAGCTTACCTGGAACCCGTCTCTGCATCATAGCCCTGAATGTCTCACCAGTCGCACCATTTGCACTTGAGTCCTGTGATGACTTTAATGGTGGTGGCTGTTGCCCGCCTGCTACTAGCTCAGAATATACCTTTGGATGTCTCTTTAGCATGTGTCGGCGCAGGTTGCTGCTGGAGCCTTCAAAACACTGTAACTTCTTCATGCAAATACGGCAACGAGCAGCATCCAAACTGTCCAAGCGATCAAAGTGCCTCCAAATCAAACTCCGTTTAGGTCGTGTATGTGTTGCGGGGCAGTCGTCACTCGCTTGAGTTATTTGTTCTGCTGGACCTTCTTGTGAAGTCTTTAGGACGCCACTGACAGGTGAACATTCATCAGTTTCATTCATTGCAGTAATGATGTCAGAGTCTCCATCCTCCAGCACCACTTCCACTGAAGAAGAAAACAAACATATAAGAGCTTCAACTGACAATTACTTATGAATCATTCCTCTTGAGATTTTTTTCATATTTACATACACATCCCAGAGCCTAATGTGACCCCGTCAACTAGTTTGTCGTGTCTAACCAAAGATATTTAACAATTCATGTTTAAACCTTAACCTATAATTAAATTTGGTGGCTTTTTAAAAAAAACTTTAATTCAATCTTTTATTTTATGTATCAATCTATTATTTCTGTTCATAGTCTTCCTATGACAGAAATTTCCTGAAAATCCATTACATGGATTATATAAGATAAATTGTTGATTAGCATTCTGGCCTCAAAATAAAAAAATATCAGAGAGATGGTTCTTGTTTTATACCCTTTTATGGACAATGTATCTTTCAGGATGAAATTAATGATTTTTCAACTAGAATGTACAAAATAATCCCTAAAAACAAACCAACAAACACATTTTCTAAAACAAAATCTGCTTAAAATATATTAAATACCAGAACTATCTGCCCAGTGTCTTTGTAGGCTGTCATTTTGGATTTGGGTACAAATGGTGAATATACACTGCTCAAAAAAAACTCAAGGAACACTTTGAAAACAGATCAGAAATCAATGGGGAAAAAACAAATCATGCTGGATATCTACAGTACAGGCCAAAAGTTTGGACACACCTTCTCATTCAATGCTTTTTCTTTATTTTAATGACTATTTACATTGTACATTCTCACTGAAGGCATCAAAACTATGAATGAACACACGTGGAGTTATGTACTTAACTAAAAAAGGTGAAATAAATGAAAACATGTTTTGTATTCTAGTGTCTGCAAAATAGCCACCGTTTGGCCTGTTTACTACTTTGCACACTCTTTGCATTATCTCGATGAACTTCAAGAGGTCGTCACCTGAAATGGTTTCCACTTCACAGCTGTGACTTATCAGGGTTAATTAGTGGAATTTCTTGCTTTATCAATGGGGTTGGGACCATCAGTTGTGTTGTGCAGAAGTCAGGTTAAGCCCTATTGGAAAACTGTTAAAATACAAATTATGGCAAGACACAATCAGCAAACTAAAGAAAAACGAGTGACCATCATTACTTTACTTTACTCTACAATGTAGATAGTCATGAAAATAAAGACAATGCATTGAATAAGAAGGTGTGTCCAAACTTTTGGCCTGTACTGTATACTGAAATGGACTGGGTAATGTGTCAGGAATAAAATTATTCCACATCATTTGGTGGAAATTAGCAACTCAAAATCCTACTCAGTAGTTTATATGGCCCCACGTGCCTGTGTGCATGTCTGACAATGTCGGGGCATGCTCTTAATGAGATGACGGCTGGTTATCCAGATCAGATCTGGACGAGGGGATCATTGAGCTCCTGGAAAGTCTGAGGAGTAACCTGGTGGTGTCAGATGAACTGAAACATAATGTCTCAGAGTTATTCTATTAGACTTAGGCCAGGTGAAAGTGGGGGCCAGTCAGTGGTATCAATTCTTTCATCCTCCAGGAACTGCCTGCATACTGTCGCCACATGAGCATTGTCATGCACCAGGAGGAACCCAGGACCCACTGCACCAGCATAAGGCCTGACAATGGGTCCAAGGATTTTATCCTGATACCTAATGGCAGTCAGCCTGCCGTTGTCTGGCCTGGAGAGGTCTGTGGTTCCCTCCATGGATATGCCTCCCCAGACCATCACTAACCCACCACCAAACTGGTTACGCTGAGTGATGGTACAGACAGAATAACATCCTCTCTCATCTGTGAAAAGCACAGGGCGCCAGTGGCTGGCACACCAATTCTGGTGTTCTATGGCAAATGCAAATCAAGCTCTACAGTGCCGGGCAGTGAGCAAAGGGGTCACTAGGTGATGTCGGACTCTCAGGCCACCCTCATGAAGTCTGTTTACACCAGTCATGCTGTAGGGCTCTGGGAGTGCTTATCCTGGTCCTTCTTACACAAAGAAGTGGATACCAATCCTGGTGACAGGTTAAGGACCTTCTATGGCCCTGTCCAGCTCTCGAGTAACTGTCTGTCTCCTGGAATTTCCTCCATGCTCTTGAGACTGATTTATAGTTTACCTCTGAAAGGATTTACGTGCACAGTCAAACAGCAAAATGCTGCAGAAAGCTTACCTGGAACCCGTCTCTGCGCCGTAGTCCTGAACATCTCATCAGTCTCACCATTTGCACTTGAGTCCTGTGATGACTTTAATGGCGGGGGTTGCTGCCTGCCTGCTACTAGCTCAGAGAACACCGTTGGGTGTCTCGTTAACATGTGTCGGCGCAGGTTGCTGGTGCCTTCGAAAACTTGTAATTTCTTCATGCAAATACGGCAACGAGCAGCATCCAAACTGTCCAAGAGCTCAAAGTACCTCCAAATCAAACTCCGTTTAGGTCGTGTATGCATTGTGAGGAGGTCATCACTTGCTTGTGTTATTTGTTCTGCTGGACCTACTTGTGAAGGTTTTATGACGCCACTGACAGGTGAACATTCATCAGTTTCTTTCACTGCAGTAATGATGTCAGGGTCTCCATCCTCCAGCACCACTTCCACTGAAGAAGAAAACAAACAAATAATTAGAGCTTCAACTGACAATAACTTATGAATAATTCCTCTTAAGACTTTTATATTTACATACCCATCCCAGAGCCTAATGTGACCCCATCAACTAGTTTGTCTTGTCTGACCAAGATGTTTCTCAATTTACTTTGAAACCTAAATCTATGAGTAAATTTGTTTTCTGATTTTTTAATTCAGTCTTTTACCTTTATCTGAGGACAGGAAGTTAAAATAATTAAATAAGAGAAATTGTGGAATTGAGTTCTAGACCTACAACTAAAAAAATATTGGGGACCCTTTTATGGACAATGTATCTTTCAGGATGACTGAAATCAATTATTTTTCAACTAGAATGTATAAAATAATCCTTAAAAAAAACACACAACATTTTCTAAAACTAAATCTGCTCAAAATATATTAAATCCCAACACTACCTGTCCAGGGTCTTTGTACGCTGGCATTTTGGATTTGGGTACATATGGTAAATATACACTGCTCAAAAAAATCTACTGATATGGACTGGGTAATGTGTTATGAACAAAAGGGCGCCACATGATTTGATGGAAATAAAACTGATCGACCTACAGAGGACTGTTTTCAAAGACACCCTGAAAATCAAATATAAAAGGATGCTGCAGGCTCATCCATTTTCTTCAAGTTTCACCACAGGGCCCCTAGAGTAACTGCCTGTTTCCTGTAAACTCTTCCATGCTCTTGAAACTGTGCTGGGAGACACAGCACACCTTCTGGCAATGGTACGCATTGATGTCCCACTCTGCAGGATTTGGACTGCCTGTGTAACCTCTGTAGAGTCCAGGTGTCACCTTGTGCTACCAGTAGTGACACAGCCTCAGCTGAATGCAAAACTGGTGAAAACAATCAGAAAAGATGAAGCGAGAGGGAAATGTGAGTGACCTGTAAAACCACTCCTGCTGAAACTAATAACAACCCTCTCTACTACTTAACTGACCACATCAACACCCCAAAAGTTAAATGACTTGATGCTATGATCTGATTAGAAAGGGTTCTTTTAATTTTTTGAGCAGTGTATATGCCTGCCTGTTGCATGACTGTATTCCCCGAGATACACAAACCATTTAAGGGTGAAAGAGGTATACCGGAGCAGAGCTGGTTACCATCTGCCTCCAAGTCCTGGTGGTCGCTGCTGGCAGGAGCTTCAGCTCCACGTCGGTTACTTTTCCTGGAGACCTCCGTGGGGTGTTTGCCACGGAGGTGTTTCAGCATCGAGGTGGTGGAGCCATGAGTGTATCTCTGCATATAACTCCCGCACAGCAGACACTGGACCGACTGAGAGTCTGTAGATTTAAAAAAGTCCCAGACGACGCTTCTCTTACGTTTCATGTCCATGGTCGGCTCCTGGTTATGAACCATAGATTGTATGCAGACATAAACACTCTACACATCAACATTAACGCGTTGGCTCTTTGCTTTAAAACACGCCCTGCTCATAGTCTGAGATAAACGGAAACTAATAATTCTGCTCCCAACTGTTTGAAAAGAACCAACGTTTACTGCTGTACGGTGGTATCTATGGAGTTAGCTGTTATGCTACGTTAGCCGAGCAATGGCAGCTACTCTCCGTCCCATGATGCATTGCTGCCTCCCGTATTTGGTCTGGTCGTTGTCATCGCAACCTAATGCATGAGAACAATGCATAAAAAAGATGAGGAATTGACGTTTTCAGTGAGAGAAATGGTTAAGTATTTATTTTTACATGCAGTCCAGCGGATTTTGACTCCACAATAAAATTTCATATGGAGTGGCAATGTGCTGCATCTGGATTTTCTTAGATTTATTGAAATTAAGACATTAAATATACACAATTATGCAGAGATATTTGTGTTTACAACTTTGTCATAATAAGGATTATTGGGTGTTATTATACAGGGATGTACTCTAATACATGATCAAAGCCAGCAAATAAGATTGAAGAATAAGCTTACGCCCGTCTCAAATTATTATGCAAATGATATTTTTCTCAGATTCTCCTAAATGGTCAATGCAGATGACTATCAGTATATTTGTCTACTCATCAAGTGGTCGAGTATAATTCAAATTTTATTGAACAAACCTCCCAATGATAACAGTTTTTTTTTAATTTTTTTTATAAAAACTCAAAATTCAAAAATTGAAAACATTTTATAGGTTGTAAACAACTGAAAATGGTCATTTGTTGAATTTGCACCATCAGGAGGCCATATTTACTGAAATATAAAGCTATTTCAATCATTAACGTCTGAACAGGCAGAGTTACATGTGAGCATAGGAGCCCTTCTTTGATATCATCTTCACAATTCTTGCATCCACTGAACTTGTGAGTTTTTGGAGAGTTTCTGTTTGAATTTCTTTGCAGGATGTCAGAACAGCCTCAGAGCTGCTTTTTTGATGTGAACTGTCTCCCACCCTCACAGACCTGTTGCTTGATGCTCCAGAGGTTCTCAGTAGGGTTGAGGTCAGGGCAAGATGGAGGCAACACCATGAGTTTCTCTCTTTTTATGCCCACACCTTACATGAAGTAACGTTAAATATCTGTAAACTTAATGCAACTAGAAATATGTTTTTCTTCTTGTTCTTTCACTGAAATGTTTGCACATAATAACATTACATTATGTACAGTGCAGCTCGGAGTTTGACACCGTAGCTGTTTTCACATTCATCTGCTGAAAGTGGAAAGTTTGTCTGTGCTCATTGAAAACCAAAATTTAAAGGCTGGGCTTACAGTGTGTGCAGTATTTGTGAAATCACAAACGGTTGGGAAACCAGATTTGTCCAATATTCAGCTTACATAACTGTGATGTGGAAACGTGAAGTCTCCACAGAACATACACTGAGAATGGACTTTACAGTGAAGGAGGAGATGTCTTGTGTCTGGCAGTCAGACTTGTGAAATGAAATTAATGTGACCTGTGACACTTTGAGAAACAGCTGCCACAAGTCTGAGCTAAACAGCGCAAATCAACAGACTCAGAAACGGGGAGAAAACAAGTAAAACATAGTCAAACCAAACAGTCAGAGCTACATGTAAATGTACAAGAGACAACGAGGTTTCTATTAAAATCTCTAGAATAATCTCTTCATTGCACAGGACCACTGGGAGTGAAGGGACGCTGCAGCAGAAAACTATAGCAGTCAGTGAGGGAGCTGCTGAGTCTGAAAAACACGAGGCACTTGGAGCCCTCTGTGACGTGGACGGCAGTGCCTTCACACCATCAAGAAAGTCTATTAACAAACATGGAGTGGCTGATAAAACCAACTGTGCATATTTTTCCAAATCTCCTCCTGACAGTTTCCTATGAATTGAAATCTCTGGCTCCTTACAGCCTCTAGTTCCTAGGAGGGCTAGAGGGCATTTTTGTTGGATGGTCCTCTGAACATCCTTGTACATTTTCAACCTCCTGTCTGGACTCGCCCATGTGTTTGGCCTGTATTCAGTTCCACTGACTTATGATTTCAAGTATAGGTTTTCATTTTTTTCTTTGATTTCTCAAACATAAAATTAATAACCTCATGTCAGACAAGAGACACTGAATGAATACAGCTGTTTTTATTAAAGGAATTATCTGTCAGGCAGATGAACAGTACAATTTCCCACCTTTAAAGCAAAACATTAGTGCTCAAAAGCCAAGTTATCAGTTAAAACACTAAATCTAAAAAAGATAAATATTACAGCTTTCAAACAGGAATTCACAGGCTGAAAAAAAAACACTGGACAGAACAAACAATGGCAAACTCTCCACACCAACTCATAAATAAATACAAAAGCTCTTCCTCATACAAATGTTAAATTCATCTTTGCAGTGAGCTGGCTGTTACAAGCATTGCACTGCATATTAAATATCTGGCATCTTATCAGCTTTCAGTGCAAAGAAAACAAAAACAATACAAAAACAATCAAAAACAACTGTTGATGAGAAGATTAAACTCTGTTGGAATGTATGTTTATCGTGATGGCTCTTGCATATAAATGTGATGTGTTTTATTAAGACAATGTAAACTTGGTTTATTGTTTTTGTGAAGCACTGCTGGGATAGCGTGAGGTAAGCGAGTAACATGTATCTATCTGTGTCTGCAGAAAAAAGAGGACAGACCAATCAAATGAAACATGCTGCCTCCATCTTCAACAGGTCCTGTCTCAGTGTTACAAACAGCAAGGACTGATATTACTGAGGATATTCAACAGAAGTACAATGCGGGAACCTGTAAACCGTTCCTTCGCTCAGTCTGAGCACATTACAGCTGAACATATATATACTCTCATTTATGTCAAATCCAGTGGTTCTACTCAATGAGAAGATCAGTACAGTGTCAGAATGACTGCTGTTACATGTTTGACACAAACTTTGTACTAAGATCTAAGATCACCTGTAATGCATAGACTACATAAAATAAATCTCAGAAAAATACAATTACTCCAATTGTTAACATATGTAAACAAACATTTTAAAATCATTTAGTTGTCAAACACCCTCAAGCTTTGCATTTTAAACTCTGACAGTTCATAGTTTCAGTTTCTGGTACTGTTTACCTAAAATCTCTCCTTTGAGCATAAAATACTCATCCTGTGTAAGTCAAGCAGGTGGCTGTTAAGAGCTGGTCTCTTTCAGTTTGTCATTATTTACCCATATTACTACCAAACGTATGGCATCAGTGTTGTACTCGCCTTCTTTTAAGCTTCCTGAAGTTGTGCATTTATTTGGCAGTAGTATACTGGGTAAGTGATTAAACTATGACTAGCCTGCCACATGAGAATGATTGCCCTGTCTATGAAGCCTCTTCTCAGCTTCCAGCAGAGTGTTTCTCAAAAAATGCTTTTAAAATGAAGAATTGGGTATTTTGAGGGGAAATGCTACAAATCAGAATTTCATCATTCTATTCTCTACATAGCTTATTTTACTCCCTGGTATCTTATGCATGTCATGGCATGTCATAGCATAAAAACCTACTGGCCTCAACTATTTGAATTTTTATTACATCATCCAAAATAAAAAGCAAACAGTGCACAGCTCCATTATTCTCATTCTGAATTTGTTTAGCTACAATCATCTGAGTTGTGCAAGAGTCACAACAAGTATTTTGTCAAATTGTCCTTCCTGTTTAAAATAAAGGGTGCGACTGGTGTCTATTAACAAGAGTACACTTTTGCTGTAAAAATTGTGGACAACAGTCACTCACATGTTGTCTCACAAGTGATCCTGAAGCCAGCTGTTCTGTCACAGTAAAAATAAAGTCTGTGACCCTTAAAAACAGGCCATAACCAAAAAGACACATGGGGACCTATTTTTAGAGAGCCTATGGTCCAATATCCATTGGTGTTTTTAGTCAGGTTTGCTTTTGGTGAATATTTGATACATGTGTGGTGCCTTACTGACAGATGATATATATCATCTTATTGAACAGGAATTCTGCAGTTTTGAATGGAGAGAATGAGGGCAACATCTACTTTGTGGCAAACAATATTTTCTGGTGAGAATCAGAATAATAGAGCCGTGGTTTAAAAATGTAGTGTAAAAAAAAAAAAAAAAAAGAATCACAACTATGAGGATTCAACATCCAGGATACAGTTACATTTTTTTTCAAATAAAATAATCTGTTCAAAATATGACAGAACTTGAAAATGCAAAGTAGTCAAGTGAAATGTAAACTGCAGAAGCAGCTGAATTACAGGAGGAACATTCAGAGCCCTGTGTTGTTAGACATGTAGTAGTTGCACTGGGTGAATAAATACATTTAGTTTTTGTTTCTCTGAAGAGCCTCACACAGGTTGTGGTTTGGATCTGGCTCCTGACTCATGATCTCAACACACTCCCATTCTCCACTACAGCTGGACCGTTTCACTGCCTCTACAACTGTCTGCACATACAGGCCATCCTCAAATGTTGGCGCCATGGCAACTGGTCCTCGCGCCCATGACCGGCGCTCTTCATGAGCCTGAAAAGACTGTCTCAGTGCCTTTACCATGGAGCTCAAGCCCCGCAGGTGAGGCAGGGGCATCTCTTTCACCTCTGGTCCCACCCACCCACTGTCGCCTTGCAACAACTCTTCCCCTTTGCTCCCATTGCGCTGACCATACAGTTCAGTCCCCCTGGCGACCAATCTCCCAGTGGATCCAACTACCATGACCTCGTGCACAAACGACCCTGGCATGTTGAAGTTTAGAGTCACAGTGCAACACACACCAGCAGACCCACTTCCACCCATCAACATTTGGAAGAAACAAAAGTCATCGCTGGTGACGCGGCGGATGCCTCGGATCAAACCGTTTTGTTGCACAAAGGTCCGAAGTAAACCATGCACACGATGAGCTCGAGTGCCTGTAAGGTAACTTAAAAGGTCAATGATGGCGGAGCCGACGGTGTGCAGACCACCTCCTCCCATCAGCTCCTCACAGGTCCAGCCATACGACTGGTCCAGGAGGCTTGGACCATAAACCCGGACATCACAGACCTGCATCTCACCGACATATCCCTCCACCAGCAGCTTTCGCATTGCAACAAAAGCTGGCAGGAAGCGCAGTGTATTACCCATAATGCTGAGCAGCTGGGGGTAGTATCGAGCTGCAGTCACCATCTTGAATGAATCCACAGCTGTTGCAGCTTTCTCACACACAACATTCTTACCAATACCTGCAGAGAGGAGAAAAGATAGGAAGTATTATTATACAGATAGAACTTGAATGATATTTGAATGACAACAATTGATTTTACTCACAATTTATTCATTCATTCAACTTTTATTGACCTGTGTTTGTTTTAACTAGGTGTTACTATTAAAATGGCAACACTGTATTTAACATGATTTGAAGGTGCAACTTGAGCACATAAAGTTGATGGCCTGATATGGTTCAACTGTCCACTTGGTGTTTGGTATAAATAGACAAGTCAACGTTTTTCTGTAAACATGTGATTACATAGATCGTGCATAGTTGTATATGCAGATCAGCCTTCAGTATCCCTTTGAATTAGAGCCGTGAACAAGTCCTTCAGTGGGGAAACACTCAGGAAGTTGCAGCTAAAACAGGAAACTGAGGTCATTGCTCAGGAATTCCATCAGATACAGTAAGTTAACATTTTACATCTACTCTCCTGATACAACACTGCACTGATTATTTTTGCATTGATGAGTTATTAAACCAAATTTCAAGTTGTTTTAGATTTTTCTACCCCCATCATATAATGATAGGGGTATGTTGCCTGTGGGTGTGGCTCTGAACACCATTCATTAGATCAATAACAAACCCAGAGCAGTATGTTACAGAAGAATACAGCCATTGCAGGACTTGCAGTCAAAGCTGACTCGGGTCACATCAGCCAGTTGTGAAACTCTGATGCTGACACAATCTGTGGCAACTGGAATGAAAGACCTGAACTTTGAGCGTCATCACTCACATAAACCACAAAATTCTGTATTTTAATAAATACCAATCACTATTCTCTATTTTACAGCTTAGGCTAATGTTTTACAGCAGAGCACAAATGTGTACAAATACAGTTTGAATGTGGCTCTATGGTTTTTGGACATGGCACCCAGTCAAAAGGAGAGGCTACATTACAATGAGAATGTATGATTATAATCTCTTACCCAGTGCTTTGACTGCAATCTGCCTCGTCATTGAAGGTGGAATATATATGCAAACAAGATCAACATCTTGATGCAGCAGGACATCGTCAGATCGGCTGGTGTGAAACGGGATGCCAAGTTCCTTTGCCAAGCAGCATGCTTCCTCTTCGCTTCGTCCCCAAAGTGCATGAACCTCAAAGCCTTCAGCTTTCAACAAAGGGACCAGCACTCGGGCTGTGCTCCCTGTGCCAAATACGCCGACTCCTGGCAACATGGCAGCGCCACTCACTGTGACCTTACGTGCAAACCATGGCCAGCTTCACCAGCATCTCAACAACAAATGATCCACTTGTTTGTCAAGGCCTGTGCTGTTGCCTGCAAAGCTGGGAGAGTTTACCTGTAAAAATGAATGAGAAGACTGGTAAGGCTGGATGACCATGATAAAAACTGAAAACTTCTTTTTAAAATATTAATAATATAACAATATTTGGGTTATAATGATTGCTGCTCCCACAAATAGCCTAAAATTGGAGCATGGTTTCGGCGCTTTGAAAACTGAACAATCTCAGAAAAACACATTTCTTGGTTTACTGTAATGCAGAACTTAAGATGAAGAGAAGACATGATTACATGTACACTCAGAATGTCACAGTAACCACAACCGGTTCTCACAGAACAATATATACTTCCTGAACTGTGAACAAACTGGACAAACACGTCTGATGGAAGTTCAGCCCACGTTTTCAAATCAGGAATCTCTGACAGCCACTTACATTTTGTTCTGCCACATACTTAACATGCCTTTCCTCAGATGTTCCACACCCACCAAATGTCAACGTCACTTCTACCTTCTGTAGTAAATGTAGTTTATGGTGCTGTGCATATGACCTTATCCAGGTTACCCACAAACACACACACACTAAACAGCTTCATCTAAAAAGATTAAGTGATACTAACTCACCACTCCTCAAACTGTAGATTTCAATAGGTCATGTAATTGTTGTTGGACTGCACCCAGAGAATTTTATTATTTTGAGAAGTAGGGTCCAGTTACCTCTAAGCTTCCTCTATTAGGAGAGCTGTGGTTTGTTTGAGCTCTGATGAGGTGGAAACAGAATAGATCCGTGTAGCTGGAATATTAACGTGTATTTGTGGGAGATGACGTGATGTTAACGTTAATATCGTAATGGCTGGCAGGAGGTGACACTCCCTGTGGCCAGACAACAGACTGATAAGAGTGTGTGTGCGTGCCTGTGCACCTGCATTACCAGTGTAACCTTTCAGAAGTACTGCTGCCTCTTTACTCCGTGGCCTCCAAACAAACACACATGTACGAGGCTGACAGCAGCTGAATCCACGTTTATTCTCACACACACTGAAAACTAACCAAGCCGTGCCGTGTTGAGTCAGCTGGACAGATAACAAAGCCATGCCTTGCTGTCGGTATCAGTAGTAAGTTGGGTGAGTAGCAATATATATATTTTTTTATTTACGATGCCTCATGCTTGGGGAAAGTAGCCACTTCTTTACTGAATAATAGCGTATTTGTTATAAGCACACACACACACACGCGCGCGCCCTGGGGCTAGCTACACACTGAGGTTATTGATAACGTTAGCTAGCACGTTCAGCTAGCCGGGCCAGACAACCGCAAAGCGAACACAAAACTCACGATACACGCAGTTACTTTACAGAGTTGATTTCCAGAGGTTAATCACCTACCAACCTTTGATTGTGATACAAAAAACAATCCAGAGTGAAAAGTACAGACAGCGTTGTCCACCTACTGTTTGGTCCAGGACGACATCAACAGCGGGAGGTGTTGAGCCGGGCTCTGCCCAGTTGCTAATGGTAACTTCAGGAGCAACGACAGGGCTGTGGAGCCACCGGAGATACTACAGACGGTGGAGATGGTCCACCGGCGGAGGATTCAGCAGCAGAAACACACCCCGGACTCGAAAATATGGATTTATTGCTTCGTGTTTAAATGGTAAACACATTTACTTCGAAAGAAACGCATTACTTTACAGATAAAGAAATAAATAAACAGAAATTGGATTGATTTGTTTGACTAATAGAGGCTGGTAAGTACATTAGCAGTGTTTTCCCATGATTCAGTATGCTACCCCTACGGAACACGAACCTTGGTCCAGACAATAACATAATGCAAACTGATTTTAAAGTGTGTTGTATAGATCGACTGTATGAGTATTTCATCCGTTTGTCATTTTAAATAATTTGACGTACAATCATCACTCTCAAAAGGCCTAAAAATATTAGCCTATATTTTGTGCATGTATTTAGTTTTTTCAGTATGGGCTCAGTGTGCTTTAACCCCTTAAACATGGTATGCATAGACACTACACAAACACAGAACTGTAGCACTCCTAGTGTGTTTCTAGGTTCAGGTTATGATTTCAGACACCACAGCCAACAATGACTGTAAATAAAAAAGTTTTAAAATGTCCTTTCAAAGATATAAACATATTACAAACATCTCCAAGCTCCATCAACATAATCTTGCATCATCCAGAACTAAACTGTGTGGGTGTGCACGATGTTGATTGAGAAAGTAGATAATATTCATATGATTTATGAAATATCTTTGATCTGTTTGTTGCATTATAGCTTAGAGCAGCCTTTCAACAGCTGAACATTCCTTTCCTGACAAAAACAGGAAAGGAATTCTAGATTTCTAGAGTTCTAGAATTCTAGAATTAGCCAGCCTGTGGTTTGAACTCTGATGATCTGAGGCAATTAAGAGTGAAACCAGCTTTACCCTTCACCCTCATAGATGGATAGATAAGTTTAGATTATATGGCTTAGAAAAACTTATCCATTATATTTACATTGAAGGTAAGTAACACATAAAAAATCCCCATACATCAGTCCAGACAGGGGTTATCTACCTCCACTTTCACTCTGGCCCATGATGTCACATGTTACCAGACCTCATATGTGACATGTCAGACCATGAAAGCCAAAAAGGCTTTGATTTAGTGAGAGGATTTCTCTGACCAATGCACATTTGTTCATGGCATCAAACATCAAAATCACTCCTTGAGGTTTAGGTCAGGCTAAAATCAGAAACTTCTCTGATGTGATGTAATGTATGGATCAAACGGACACTAATTTTGTATGTATATGTATATAGAAATTTTAACCCAAATATAAGGGCCTCAAATCCATTAATGTGGCTCAGCTGATGTATCCGTGTGTTGTCAGGGGTATGGAAAAGATATTTCATACATCTAATCTTCATTTGTATATTATGTCTTATAATATCACACACAGCCAAACTTACACACACACACACACACACACACACACCCTCCTTTTTGGAGAAATAAAGCAAACTTCAAATTTCAACCCAGGTGTGACATTCTGTAGGCACTTTCTTACCAGCAGGACACAGAACAGCAATATAATTTGCTAACACATAAATCAAGTGTGCAAATCTATCTATCTATCTATCTATCTATCTGTCTGTCTGTCTGTCTGTCTATAGAGGAACCATCTAAACAAATTTAAAAGTGAAACATTCTGCTATGATGACGTTATTATTAGCCCATAGATTTTGATTATATCCTTCCCAGAACAACCTCATCAATCTGACTAAAGCTTTCTTCTTTGTGTGGGCGTGCAGAGCCATCAAAAATATTTGTTTTACCATTAATTTATAACACATAGGAAATAATAGTTCACCTGCACCATTGTAAACAGATCATGGTGAAACATTTTAAGTTAAAATATGATTATTTAAAAACTCTGCCTTATAAATGAAGTTGCTTATGTTCAAAATGCTGATTTTATTCACCCTGTACAGGCATGACTGTGTGGCCATGATCAACTCCAACACCAACGTGAAATTTGCAAATGACATGGTGGTGCTAGGGTGCGTCAAAGACAACAACGAGTAGGTGTATACAGGGAAGGCTGAAATCCTGACAGTGGTGCCAGGCTGTCAACCTGCTCCTGAATGTCAGCAAAACCAAGGAGCTGATCATGGACTTTGGGAGAAGGTGGCAGAGGAACCATACCCTGTGCAGGGCGCCAGTAGAGAGGGTGTGCAGCTCTAGGTACCTGGGAGTGCACATTTCTGAGGGCCTGATATGGACCACATGTATAGGCAATCAGGTGAAGAAGGCCAGACAGTGTCTTTATCACCAGAGACAGTTGAGGAAATACAGAGTCTCTCTGAAAGTCATGGGGACTTTTTATTCTGGAGAGGTAAGTGTACTGACTACTGACTGGAAACATCACCCAGTGGTACAGGAACAGCACTGCTGTGATCAGAGAGCCATGCAGAAGGTGCTGAGATCAGGGACATCTACACCAGGAGGAGCACAGCCAGAGCAAAATGGATTATGAAGGACCCCCTCTTTTTCAAGAGGGTTTTTTTTGGGGGGGGGGG
>OOFC01019131.1:5346-18102 GCA_900323345.1 Pseudochromis fuscus
GTGTGGCACATGGGGCAGTAAGAGATGAGCAGTGTGGTGGGACTGTAGCGATGAAGCAACACACACACACACACACACACACACACACACACACACACACACACACACACACACACACACACACACACACACACACACACACACACACACACAGAGCTGGGGGAGGAGACGTGGGGGTGTGTCTAACATAGCTAAGATGCCTGCTGGAGTGAGGCACAGTAAGTTTCCCTCTGCAGCTTCCTCCACCTCCTGAACATACCACAGTTGCTGCAGAGCAGGCGTGTCACTCAGCACTTCATCTGCACAGGAACAACTGTCATGCCCCGTCTCTCACTCTATCAGTGAGGTGCTGCTACAAACTACACACTGCAGCACAAACACAAAACACAACAACCCTGAAGCAGCAGTCAGCTCTGACTGACACACAGAGGGAGTGTGTGTGTGTGTGTGTGTGTGTGTGTGTGTGTGTGTGTGTGTGTGTGTGTGTGTTTAACCACGTCCAAAGGCCCTCAACAGAACCAGCACAGTCGACTGACACACCCCAGTTGTCTTATCAGCAGAATAGGGGCACAGTGGAAAGACTACTGCTCAGCGTCTGATAGGACGTGGCTGTCGTAAGAGACCCCGGCGCTTATCAGGTGGGAGGTCTTCTCACAAGTACAACACAAGTACTCCAAGAAACACACTGTTAAAAAATACAAATAACCTTTAAATGCAACCCAGACTGAAGTGTTCAGAGTGTGAGACACGTCTCCCTGCTCTGAGCAGAAGACCTGCGACAGGGACACCAGGGGACAAGTCCTGAGGACAAGATGCTGCAGGAGATGAAAGGGACAGGGGCAGTGCTGGTGTTACTTATTGTGTTTGGCTCATTGATTGAACCTGCTTATCACAGTGGTCAACAGTCATCACACAGCACATGGAGACCATGAAGGTACTGAACAGCCCTGAGAGCCTGATTGCAGCAATGTGGTGTAAAAACTCTTCTCAGTGTCATAACTCTCTCATGTCTGAAGTCACAGATCATTACCTAACTTAATAACTCATGTTGCAGCCTCAGTGTCACCCACTCAGTCCACTCACACACTAGACTTCATATCACAGTCACCAAGACATGATGCAAACTGTAGTGAGCTGAACAATAAGTGACAATTATTTGATTAAATCAGCTGTTGTATAAACAGTGGGTGTGCACAGTTGTCTCTGCTTTGTCCTGCAGCCCCCTCAGTGTGCAGATCACTGCTACATGCCACCAGGTGTGTGTGCAGCAGACTGAGAGCTGCAGAAAGTTCCCTGAGGTGCACATGGTAATTTAAACACTTCCAAACACTGTAAGTGGTTGTCTACCCACACATGAAGAACAACAGTGGTACCAGTGTTGTGCAGTCTGCACATCCTGTCTGGTCCACATTCTGACACATCGACAGGACTGTAAATGCAAACCACAGAGATCTCAGGCACTGTATCATTTCCGCTTGTGCGTGCCATCTACTACCACTGAGACCTGCAGGGAGATTACTTTTAGTAGTGAAACCCTGTGTTGTTGTCATATGTTGATGATTAGATTTACTCACAGCATCACAGCAGCAAGCAACACAATATGTAGTAACAAACCTCCCAATAGTTTCTATTCTAAAGTTTCATCCGGAGCAGGAAGTGAGTAATTAAAAGGTCTGGCAGACAGCACACTAGCAGGGCGGCTAACAGAGCCCTGAGCTAACTGTGCAACAAGCAACACATCTGATGTTTGCAGTCAAGGTCACGGCTGTCCTGCTGGGTGAGAGCTGAAAGGTTGGAGGCCGAAGATCTGCAGCAGAATACATCCACACACACACACACACTCCCACACACAAGGACTCACAGTACTACAGGAGTCATGTGTGTGTTGAACAAGTTGTGACTTGTGCAGGGAAAGCCACAGGAGCCTGTAGTTTGCTGCGCGCTTGCTTCTTTACAGCCTAATAAGAAACAACAAACATCAGGTTTCCTTCCTGTGTGTCGCTGCCCTCTGTCCATACTGCCCTGACACTAAGGGGAAAACCCAACCAGCTGAATGACCAACACTCGGTGATCTGTTACAGCTTCCCACTTTCCTGCAGCACAGAAATGACTGAACAAGCCTGCTGTAACAAGCTCTTCCTCAGCTGTGCCTTACACTGTCCTCCCCTGATGATGGTCCTGCTGTGTGCACTCTGGGTAATGTTGCACAGGAAGGACAGTGACGCTGTAAACCTTAACGGGGATAATAGTTTTTTAACCGTATGAAAGTAAAACTTGTTACCTGTCCTCCTCCCCGTCGACAGGTATGTGGATCCCAAATAGGCTGTTGACAGTTGGAGTGGTGAGTTGTAGGCTCTCAGGCATGAGGGGCTTCACTGGGTCCTTCCCAGAGACAATGGGCGACTGTGTGTTGACGAGTCCTTCTGTCTTCCTTCCACCACCACCACCCTCAATCTGTCCAAATCCAGCTGCTGGGAGGCCCTGCACCCCTAAACCCAATGGAGTCTTGCTCTGAGGTATCTGACCTGGAGGCAAACTGGAGGTCGTCACATTTGGCATGGCTGCACTGGAGGCACTGGGCACAGCAGTGGGCACAGCGGTGGGCACACTGGAACTCACTGTGATGGCAGGCACATTTTGTACACCAGAGGATGTAGGGTGGCCATGGGGTTGAGGATGAACAGCGGTGGCATACGGACTCACAGTCTGCTGCTGCAGAGCGTATCCACCGAGCAGCATGGAGCCTCCAGCACCTCCCATCCCGACAGTCTGCTGCTGCAACACTGCTGCAGCTGGTTGTCCAGCAGGAACAGATCCCCCTCCTGCTCCAGAAACATCCCCAACTTGACTTGGCACAGATGCTGGAGGCATGACTGAAGTGGGTCCCACAGGCTGTGGCACTGCAGAGATGCCGGACACTGGGAGGGACTGGCCAGTAGCGAGTCCTGGCACCATGGAGACAGGGTGTTGCTGCTGATAATACTCAGTCTGGTTCTGCAGCAGTCCAGACGACTGGCTGCTGAGGTGGTGACCCACAGGAACCTGCTGCTGCTGCTGCTGCTGGGGAGGGTAAACAATGGGCTGGGCTGAAGGAGGCATGACAGGGGACTTCTGGATTTGGATGCCAGATTGAGACAGGCCATTTTGTCCCATGGACAGCACGTTCTGGGCAGCAGGAGGCTGGAGACTTCCCACTGTTGGCTGCACAGATACAGCTGCAGGCTTGATGCTGGAGAAAATACTGTGTGTGGCCGACCCACTAACACCCTGCTGCCGGGCGCTGTAGTTCTGATGCAGGATTTGCTGCTGCTGCTGTGGTAGTGTGTCCACTGGATGCATGCGAGTTGAAGCGGCAGAGGCATCCGCTATGGAGCCCAAACCTTGGCCTGAGTGTGTTGCCGGGGCAACTACAGATCCTCCTGTAAGCCCAAGTCCACTGTCTCTATCTGCAGCAGGGTCCGCTGCACTGACATGCCTTATGTTGTCTACAGTCCTGCTGACAACAGAACCCTCAGAGTCCTTCTCATAAAACTCTGTACACGTCCACCGGCCTCTTCGAAAGGGCTCTCCACTACCATGATCCAGCTTGATGACCCTGAACCGTGACGTGCAGCTCACTGTGGAGGTGGCGGGAGGGGGGGCCGGGCCGGTCACTGCTGCAGGTTGGGATGTGTTCACTGACACACTGGTTGGGGCAGGCTGCTGCTGCCCGGGCTGACCGGTCATGGATAAACCAGTTGTACCACCAATCCCTACTACCTGCTGACCACCATGAGTCGATCCGGACACTCCCACTTTCCGTAACTCCCCAGTGGGATTGTTTGACGGGGCCACCGCACCGGCTGCCTCCTGCTCTCCAACATTATTCAGGGCCTCTTCGGACGAACTTCTGTCACACGCCGGCTCGTACTCCGCCCGTGACATGTCGTAGATCTCCGACGACACGTCCTCAGTCCGTGACTCGTCCGGGTCGTCCAGACTCTCCGTGTCGTCGGCGGCACCTATAGCCGCCACCTGGGCCTGAGTCACACTGGTGATCTGAAAGCAGCTCTTTTTCTTGGCCGGCATTTTCGACATTTTGGCAGCCTGATCCCAAGTCCCGTATGGCTGTGATTATCCTCAACGAGCTGGTCGCAGCTTTTTAATCAGCTAGTTTCATATCAAACAGCAGACTTGCAGGTATTTCTCTGAGCCTACCGAACTGTAATCAAGATGAATCTGCGCCATCCTCTTCCTCTCTCTCCTGTTGCGTTTCATGAGCTTATAACGCCACACTCCGCGTCGTCTCGACCAGCAGCACGGCTCCAGACACCGACACCAGCAGCCTGTACGAGGATCGATCCAGAGACTTCGGTGGGTCCGGACAGGCCTGCTAATGTCCCGGTTGTCCAGTTGTCGAGCGGCCGTTGTCGCAGAGTGTGTTGCCCAGCTGCAGGAGCTACTTTAGGCTTAGGAGGGCCCGCAGCCCTCCACTCACTGAGCTAGCTAACAATTCAACTGGCTGCTGCACACTCCCCCTACGTCGGAACAAGTATGGGAGACATCTTCCACAAAATAGTCCCGCGTGTCCGCTCTGCTCACCAGCGTAAAGTCCTCCGCTGGTCACACTGTCTGTGGAGAGTGCTGCGGTCGAGGGAGAAAGACTCTGTTCAGTTTCACACTTAAACAAATGATAATGTAAACAGCGCCCAGTTGCCTCCCTCTCTCAGTCACTCTGGTTAAGATGGCTATGTTGTGAGCAGCCGCGCTGCATCGTGGGAAAGTACAGCGCGTAAGACTGTTTACGTAGGAAGTGTTTGAGAATCCCTCCTCGTGCTGCCTTCATGGACCGTCGGAAATATCACAGCTTCAATGTAAAGTAGGTGAAAGAGCAGTTTGCTATTGATGTCAGTCTTCTGACGCCCTCAGTGTTACACAAATATTTATTGCAAGCATAGACTGTTTATAGAAGTGCACGAAGAAAGTGGGGCTCAAAATGAAGCCAATGAGGAAGTGTAAAAGGTGCAACAACCACTAGAACCTGGCTCCTAAACACTCTGGCTCCAATTAGACTTTGATTCAAAAATTGGCGTTTTCAGTGATGAAATACTCAGCCAGTCAGTTTTTCCTCGAGGAGGACATGGCACTCTGCTCTGTCTATCAGGCAGTCTTGAGTTTCCAGTGACTGATTGACTTAAATCTTTTGGCTTTGTGTCACTGACTTGTTTTTTCAGCACAGTCCACAGGAGTCTGGACTCCGTGAAGACCAGTCCAGAACCTTCATTCCAGCCTGAGGTATTGCTATTGCTTTACCACTTTTGAATGACTGACTTGGTGGAACATCCAACCTAACTGTCTGTTGATGACTACAGGTTCAGCTGAAGTATTTTGAGGTACTTGTCCATCTTCATTGTTCCATCAACTAACTGCCTCAGGGCATATTAGTACCAACACTTTTCTGATACTAGGTACTGATATGGTTGGGGTTAAAGGCCTCACCTTCTCTTTCCAAACATATTTCTTTACATTGTGACCAAATAGCTAAGATTGTGTTTGATCTGACCATAATGTCCTCCAGAAGGCCTGTCCTTTGTCCATGTGATCAGCAGTGGTCCACTCATACCTCAAGGTGCCACTTCTGGAGCAGGAGCTTCCTTCTTGCACAGAGCCTGTCAGCCCACGGTGACACGTGTGTTCCTGCAGCTGCTAATCCACTGCAGACCTCCTCTTTGGTGATTCTTCATCCACTCTTTACCATCCTGATCAGTTTTCTCTCAGCAGCAGGTGATAGTTTGAATTTTCTCCCTGAACCAGGCAGTAACACAACTGTACTCTCACTTTTTATTCACAAACAGTTGTAGGCTCAGCTGATTCGGGGATCTGGGGCTGTGTCATAAAAACTCGATGAACAGATCTGCAGTTATTTGGATTTATAGTTATCTAGAGTTTTGTAGGGATTCACAGCTTTTGATACAAAGCAATAAAACAGTATATATATGACTTGCAAAACATTTTTAAAGACTGTGCAGTTGGTTCTCCTACAGTTGACTTTAGTTTGAAGGTTTTGGAGAATATAACAGTGAGCATGCAGTGAATTCATTGATCAACACAGTTCTTAGTGGTGAAGCTGTATTAAAAAACAGCATATTCATAGAAAGTTGACCTCTGACAGGTTGCTTCACAGAGCTGTAGTTAAAGGAAGACTGCATCACATCTCAGTAGTTAAAATATACAACGTGGTTCTTCTTATATCACCAACTGGAGAGAAGACTGAGAATTCCTTTTAGTTACTCAATAAAAATCTGTGTAGATTTAGTCAAAGCCGAGCACTCTTTTTTTTATCGTTGATGTTTTCAGAGAGGGTTTGAACAATACTCTGAAAATCATCACAGCCCAGAATATCTTTTTTGTAGACATGTTTTTTCACAGTACTGCCCCATATGAAAATATTTTGGATCAGACATGAGTCCTCTCAAATTGTAGAGAGTACTGCCCCCGGTGGCCGAGGAGTGCAGCTTCCTCTTTGTACAGGGCACGTGCTTCTCTTTCCTTTTAGGAGTGAATTGGAATGAACATTAAAGTGACAGTGAGCAGAAGTTACACACATGCAGAGGTTGATCACTTTAACACTGAGCAGCGTTTTTGTGAGGCAGTCCTAACGCTACTGCTGTGCTGTCACGATGCAGTCTGACTCACTGTGTGTAGCTTCCACATATTGAACCTATATGATGTCAGAACTAATCAGAAAAATCCTCCCGATTCTCTGATTGGTTGAAATGCTCTGATGTCATATGGCACATTTAAAATGGCAGCCCCCATGAAATTGTGCTTAATGAGGAAACTCTGACTTTCAGCGATCATATCTTAGTTGTATGGGCTGTTTATTTTTAAACATCCCCATAAATCATTAGTTTGTGTTGAAATCTAATTTCCATATAAGTTAACCTAATATCTCTTCATGCAGTCGGTTTCATGCCACTGATCTGTCCACACATTCAACACCTGACTGATGACCACTGTTCTCCAAAACAGCTGACCCACAACACACTGCAAACTATTATGCTGCTCATTAGAAATGTCTTTTCCCATTTTCCTTGTGGATGCATGAACTCATCCATCACGTGTTTTGGGATGACTTTTCCTTTATCTGTTGTGCAATTGTTTTACAGTCTTATTCGTGAAATCACAATTTCCTAACCCATAAATCATTTAATAATTCTAAAGTGATAATAATTGGATTTGTCCTGCTGGATCCTGGTGCTGGATGTGAGACTATTGATCACAACATGTCATTGGGATCAAAGGAACAGTGTTGGACAGGTTTAACCCTTGTACACCCCCGGGGGTCTCCTCGTACCCCGAAGAGGAGAGGAGGCGGGGTACGAGGGTTAAATCATATTTACCAGATAGATTCTAATATGTTCATAGTTCATCTGATGTCACCATAGTCACTCTGGCATAAAGAAGAAGAAGCCTGAGGTTATTATTATAATTATTATTATTATTATTATTATGATTGTTTTCATCAGGATCTGTCTTTTAAACTGCTTTATTGCCAAAATCAGTCACATGCTGAAAACTCGGCTAAAGCAACTTGTTATTAGCAGGATGTTTAGTGATCAGGCTGCTGTCCATCCACTGTCCTGACTCAGTGTCTGTCTCTCTCTCAGCCTGTGCTTCTGTCTCTACCTTATAAGTGGTTCTCCTCTCTGAATATTGATGACATTGTAAGGAACTGAACACGAGGAAAACAACTAAATATTTAGCCTCACTCTGTTCTAACCCTTTGGTGCACAGTGGTCACTCCAGCTGTTTAAAAGCCACTTTCTCCTAAATGCAGTGGTTTCTATGGTGGAATTTCATATCAGGGTTAGGATGCTCTCTGCTGCCCCCTCCACTCATTTCTGTTCAGTGATTAGTTGTTGTAACCTCTAGTAAACCTCCTGTGAATCAGAGACGTCTGACAGGAAGTCACACTGGTCGACCACCGCAGGAAGATCCTGTCAATCCTTCTCTGCCAGAAGAGCCCAGAGGTTAAAAAACAGAACAAGGTGACACATGAACATCTGAGTGACAATAGTTTTTTAGTTTTGAAAACTTCATTTCAATAAGTAGTAAATTCCAATTAATGCATGAAATCCTCTTAAGTGGACATGTCTGTAACTTCCTGGGGAAAAAAATTGCATTTTTGAAAAAATATTTGTTGTTTTCATGCCCTAAGACGAGTAAAAACACGAAAGAAAATAATAATTCATGCATGAAGGGCTAATGGCATTGTGTTGTTAAAAAACAGTTATTATAATGATTTCCCTTTAAAACTGTTTTAACATACTTAGATGCACAGGCCGATCTGGCAGGCCAACTTTTAGCAATAAATCATTTCACATTAAAAAATCTTATTGCCTCAGATCGGAGTGAAATGTGTGTTTTTTGAGGAGGTAAAATATGAAGTAACTCTACAATATTTTCATTTTACTGGTCTTGTAAATGATCAGCATTGCTGGCTGCATGTAACTGACCCAAGAATACTTCATGTACATTATGTTCAGTTTGCAGGACACTTCACTGAGGCTAACACCAGCTAATGGCAGCATGTCCTGGGTCATTATAATAAGATGACCATTTGTTTTTAGCACTGAAATGACCTGATTAATAGATGATGCAATTGGTTTTCTTGCACTATTCTCCATGAGGATTGGCTAAAGCTAAGCTAGCAAGAAACTGCAAAGATGTGTGGTTTGATGTGCTGCTTCAACAAAATGTCTGTGGGCTGACTAAGGCATTGCTCTTGAACAGGGCACTAAACTACTTCAACACTGCACTCTAACACACAATGAATGGCTCTATGTAGTATGACAGACATTTATCTCTATTCTGAGTTATTCATATTGACTTTACTTCTGCAGAGTTTATGGTCTGACCTATTGGTAAATGCTGTTTGTTGAAAAGTAATGATACAGTTGTAATTTAAAACATACTCTTCTTTTGGACCTTATTACAATGCAACATCTAAAAAGTACTGACATATCAATGCACATTCGACAAATATGATAAAATTAAAACCACCAGATACACCAGATATATAAACATTTAAAAATTCGTTATGGCTATATGATTATGCATTGATAAATATATATATATATATATATGCTCCCATGAAATTCCCATACAAAGTAAAGCTATATAGCAGAGGTACTCGATCCTGGTCCTCGAGGGCCTCTATCCTGCATGTTTTAGATGTGTCCCTCCTCCAACACCTGATTCAATGATCAGGATCATTAGTAGACTTCTGCAGAGCTGGATGATGAGCTGATCATTTGAATCAGGTGTTGGAAGAGGGACACATCTAAAACATGCAGGATAGCGGTCCTCGAGGACCAGGATTGAGTACTCCTGCACTACACCTCAGCTGATGACTCTTTTGATTACTTAAGTTTATTGATATGGCAGAGATTTTACAAGCTATCTATCGATCCATCTATCCATCTATGGGGCTGTGCGTGGCCCCTGAACTAAAATGAGTTTGACACATCTGTTCCAAATAGATCTGGAGTTCAACATGTAATATAACCTGTTATTATGTCCTCAGCCCCACAGTGAAGACCTGAGATATGATCAGTGTATTGCACCTCAGACCGGACTCCTGGCTGTCTGACTGTCTGCGTCGCTGTGTATTCCGCCGCCTGCTGCCACAGAGGCGCCGTGCAGCTCGCTGTGCGGAGTGATCTGATGCGGACTACACCCAGCCGCTGCCTCCCTGCCCTGGCTTTCTTTGCTGCCCCAGCCTTCGCGTTGGTCAACGTCGAAGTGTGGGTTAGATTGGAGACTGAACTCGTCTACAGGGGTTTTTCTCTTCAGTTTTGATCCCGTCTCGTTTGGCCACCTTATTCCCACATCTGTAGGGATTTTTTTATATACATACATAGCATCAATTTCTTGATTATGTCTTGGCAAAGCTACGTGGAAAACCTGATGGCCGATGGCAGCTGTCAGGATAGCGCCATTGTTGGATATACGGACGCCAAATATGTTTGGGCAGCACATACCGGCGGTACATTCAATAATATCACGGTAAGAAGTGAAAAGGGAGGTATTTTACAATGAAAAGTGTGGTTTCCTTTGACTGTGTTTTCACAAAGATGCTCAGTAGACTGAGCAGCCAGGAGCGAAGAACCGTTACCTCCTAATATCCACACGGCTAAGCTAACATAGCGGGTTAGCTAGCTTATCGATGGCCTGTGTTCAGCTATTTCCTGTTAAGTAACCGTTACGGGATTAGACCGCGTGTGGATCGGTTAAGACTTCACTTAATGTGGCTGACCCGTAACATTAACACATATTACCGTTATCAAGCACAAAATTTCCAGATAAAACCACATCCAGCAAAGCTAATTCACAAGCATGTCTGACTTGAGGGAGCGTGTCTGCTTTGTGTGCACGGCTGCTCTGATTAGCTCACGTTAAGCTGCTGCTGCTGCTGCTGCTGCTCTGTCTATGGTTAAAAAAGCTTAGCTGGGCTACGGTAAGGAAATCTACCTGCACATGCTGATCTTTCTAATGGGAATGACTTCTTTTATTTTTCCATTGAAAGGAATGGCACAGGAGCTAGTCCGCTGCATGGACGTCTCTTTATCTCCGCCGGTTGCTGCAGCGAGACGTTTTATTATGAACTGGCCTCAGTCCGGGGTTAGGATCCAGAATCTGTGGCCCTCATATCAATACAGGAGTTTTAGTCTGAAACGTTCCCTCTCCATGCCAGCCTGAAATATTGAATATTTGAAATTGTCGATCGATCATGAATTAATTAAAGCTAATTAAATAATCAGCTAATTAGTGATGGTAGCTGGTAAGTGTAATGTTAATTGATGCATGGACTATAAATTAAGTGTGTAATCCCTTTTTTGGAGCAGGCCATCCTGGAGTAAACAATGGCCACAAGACAGAAGAAAGTCCCCAAAGTCATGGAGCACGGCCTTAACAATGAAAAACATAAGAGTGTTATTCTCATGTCCTTTCCTGTTGAGAGTAGCTAAGTTTTGTGTACTTGTGAATAATGCATCGAGTGAACTAGGAGTCTTAAACTAGAAGCATGTGTGATACATCTGGAGGATCTGACCAACTTTACCCCAATCCCCTTGGTGTTGTGTGTTTTTCAGTCTCAGGAAATAGATGTCCTTATCGGTAAGGACAGGGAGACCTTTTACACCTCCGGTCTCACTCTGGGCTCAAAGAAGTGTTCAGTCCTCAGAGACAGCCTCCAGGATGAAGGTGACTGGACAATGGACATCAGGACAAAGAGCCAAGGAGGAGAACCTACATACAATATCTCTGTGGGGAAAGCCGGAAAAGGTAAAAGTCTAGTGTTAAAATGGTTTATTTCAATATATAACTGTTAAAGTGCTTCCTGATAAGTGTTTCATGTCAGGAAGACATTAGGCTTACAAGTTACAGACAAGTGAAGGATTGTGAAAATAGCTTTGAAGTAAAATGTTATACATACATGATTATCTGACTACAATATAGCATTGTTTATATCCAAAAAACCCCCCCAAACCCTCTCCACTGATTACAATGAAAACCAAACTCTTTATCCTTTAACTTTTTCAACACTGCTCCTTTTTTCTGTTTCACTTGTTACTTTCCTCTGTGCTCTGCATGTTGTACTTTGTAGGAGTAGTCACAGGAAGTGTAGCATGTAGGTAACTTTATGCCAACAGGTGTATGGAGATGCTACTGTTTTGGTTTGTTCTGGACAGTACAGTGCAGCTTAATTAATGTGTTAAAACAGCCACATCTTGGTGTAGCAGACTGAGTTAGTTCTTGATCAACAACATTTTATTTTCTCAGCTAAATCCACTGACTCATTAGTTTCCAGTAGATGTCAGTACAACTTGTCTGGACTAATGAAGTACACTGCACTTATTAGCTTATTGTCACATTTATATTAAGAAATAAAGCAGATTGCATTAAAACATGTGCAGTCAGGGCTTTAAGAAATTGCAGTTTTTGGATAGTGAGTCATTTATTTTATTTTTTTTAAGATGCAGTGTCACAGGACATGTGTGGATACTGTATTGTGTCAGTTGGTCAAATCTTTGGTAGCAGCAGTTAGCCCACAGCTAACAGCTGACTGAACAGTTCTTACTTGCCTTTCCTTCACCTTTTTTTCCTCCTTTTTTACTTTTCTTAACTGTCCCTTTTCTATCTCTTCTCTTTCAGTTTTGGTTCTTGTAATGGGCAAAGAAGGGGTCCATGGAGGCGGATTGAATAAGAAGGCTTACTCAATGGCAAAATACTTGAGGGATTCAGGGTTTTAATGTTTTCAAACTCACTTAGATCAAATTTGAGGGACAAAAAGAAGAGAAAAGAAATATTGCTGTTAAGATTTCTTCTGCAAGCAGTCAAATGTCTT
The DNA here is from genome assembly GCA_900323345.1 of Pseudochromis fuscus. Lineage (NCBI taxonomy): Eukaryota > Metazoa > Chordata > Actinopteri > Pseudochromidae > Pseudochromis > Pseudochromis fuscus. The sequence goes on from OOFC01019131.1 coordinate 17,738, forward strand.
GGAAACTTTTAATAGCAATGAAGGGTGGTAACATACTGTGTCACCTTTGTTCCCCCCTTTATCCTGTAGGGGGGAGACTCTTCAACTTTGTTCATTTCTCTTTTTTTCCTTGTGTGCTCCAGTATTGGTTATAGTCATGGGGAAGGAGGCGGTCCATGGTGGAAATCTTAACAAGAAAGCACATTCAATGGCTGAGTACCTGAGGAAGTCTGGATATTAAGCAACCTCTTCACCCATTCGTCCACTTAGCAGCTCACCCCCACTCACCATATTGTGTTGACACTACTTTCAGGATTAGGTGTCATATAATGTTACTTCTTACCCAGTCTACTTTTATACACAGCCTTTTGTTTGCTTAACACCCC
>OOFC01019131.1:18945-28945 GCA_900323345.1 Pseudochromis fuscus
CCAATTGTCAATATAAGAGGATGATCAGAATTATCCAGCTTGTTCTGATGGAACATTGTTGGCATCACCCTTTGACTGTAAATCATTAAGACAACTTCAGATGACTGTAAATCCTGTAACTGCTTCTTTAGACTTCAACACAAACGTCATCACTAACTGATTTGTTGCTAACTTCATGTTCATTAACCAGTGAAATGGCGATGTTACTTTACTACAGTATGAATGCATTTTGACTGTAAACAGAGGCTGTTGGGCTCCAACGCCTTGGACTTATTTGCCTTGTGCTTTAGTCATCTAAGGTGTATTCACAAATTGTCATAGTATGGTACTTAGAAGTATATTTAAAAGAAAAAAAAGATGCTGTGTACACTAAACATTTGAAAATGGTGTTGGTTGGAATAAGAACATTTGTAAGTTGTCTTGTGAAACCTTTCTGAGAATAGCTGTATTCTGTGCCATAAAAATCAATATCTGATCTATTGCTACTACAAGTTGGATTTTTAACTGCTGCCCCAGCAAGAAGTAACTTTTAATGGCACTTTCCTAAGGGATGTTTGGCATCGGTAATCTCCAGACTTTGTGTAATTTGTACAGAATTAAACAACAGAAAAATGAGTTTGCAATATCTTGTCTTTTTTTTGTTGGTTTGGTTTTTTTGAAGTTGGACATTTTTTCTGCCACAAAATCTGCTACTTCAAATGCCATGAATTGATGAGACGTCTTGTTTACAGACAGATTGAATAAAAGTTATTCCAACCAGAGGTAAAGCCAACATGTCCTGTCTCTTTGTGATGCCACATCTCAGTATGGACTCACTGAATAACTTGAACAGGAATCATTTTCATTCAAGTCAGTGTGTTAACTTTAGCAACAATACATATGCTGCATTGCATGACTCCTACATTATTCATTGTGTTACTTCATCCCAGAAATACGGAGCATGTCACAGGTTTTTATTGTCAACAGCAGGAGCCAATAGGAAGTTTAGTTTTTGATTGATTTATTTTTGGTTATCTGCTGCAGCACACAGGTGTCAAAGTTTGACACCTGTGTGCTGCAGTCTGTCACTGAGGGGAAACTACTTAAAGGCTGGTTTCTCAATCCTGGTCCTCAGGGACCACTGTCCTGCAGGTTTTAGATGTGTCCCTCTTCATGCACACCGGACTGAAATGACCAGCTCATCATCCAGCTCTGCAGAAGCCTGATCATGATCATTTGAATCAGGTGTGTTGGAGGAGGGAAACATCTAAAACCTGCAGGATAGAGGTCCTCGAGGACCAGGGTTGAGTACCCCTGCCTTACCACCTTTTAATAGTTTCCAACAATTTCATCTATTGGCAATTTATGATCAACACCTTAAACATGCTGAGAAAATCTCAAGCTCTTGGGCTCAGTGTGATTGAAAATGAACTGATGTTAAAATAATAAAGACCAAAAAGGATAAAGTCAATAATAAAATCCTCCAAATTAAAGACATTTCCTCCCTCAGGTCACTGCTGGGTCTCCACATGTATGTACTTACAATAATAAACATGTAAAGTGTTGAACTATTCAACTGAAATCTTCACAAGTATCTTGAGTCAGAAGTTGATTTTAAATATATCAATATTTCAGTGAACGTTTTCCTGTTTGACATTAGAACAGAATCAACTGAGATTTTACTTAAAGGGAGAAATGGGCCTTGAGGTTCACAGGATGTTCTCCACAGTACATCACATGCACCTTTAGCATCTAGCAAGGTTTTTAAAAAGCAGCTGTGGTCACCCTGATGGTCTGATCTGTTGATTGTTGCTGCAGGGGTTTGTTTTCAAGGCATTTCTCCTGATTGGACAGAAACATCAGTGTCTTACAGGGAGAAGCTGCAAAGATGCTTCAGCAACTATTTCACTAAAAGTCCAACAGCAAATCATTAAGCTTCAGAAAGTTGAGGATCAACCAGGAATACTTGAACCACAGTTGTTTCTGTGATGCCACACTGAGGCTGCAGGGTTTGAATTCAAGCCCTGCCCTCAGCTGCATGATTGGCAGCAGCTGCTGGGTTTGATTAGTGTCAGTCAGGACCAGGTTTAGTGTACTCCGGTTCAAACTTACCCGCCAACACGAGTGTTTCACTGATGGTTTTCTTTTTTCCAATGGCGTGTAGCGAGAAGAGGGGGAGGAGGCTTTCACTCTGGTTCGGGCTTTTTGTGTTTGCTACCTCACCTTGCATTTGCACCAGACTGACAAGGATCAAAGCGCTGGATGAATTAGGAGAACGCTCAATGCTCAGCCACAGTCAAGCTGAAACAAACCAGCAGCACCATGGGAGGCTCTTAATTGGTCAAAAGTCAGCGCAAGGTGCTAAACTCAATGAAACCAGGTCCACAAAGAACCTCCTGGGTGTTGAAATGGATTACCAGGCAGACATGGGTATGTGAAGCTGAAAGTTTAACCTTTAACATTTGGTCTTGTGCATGTATTGTACATCCAGTGATCATTTAATACTTGTAGTTCAGTCTGTGTGCATCACTGTTACAGCAAGTATTGTATTGTATGTATTTTTCAAAGGTTGGAGGGACACTCCACCTGCTGATGGACAGGGTGAGGGTCTGAGGGCCACAGCTTTGGAGCGACTCCTTAAACTGGAGCCCAGAGTTCAGTGTACAGGAGACTCCATGATGCTGCAGGTTCAAGACGCTGCTTCTACCCCTGGATCTTTGTTCTTTGTGGACAGGGGTATGTTTCCTGTTTCCAGGGGAGTCATGCTTATTGATACACAATACTGGAAGTATGTGCAGAGTAGCTTCATGTAAATATTTCGATATTCCTCAGGAAGTCACTTGTCTCCTCTTCCTCTGTCCAAGCTCCCTCTAAGCTGTGGTTACACCATCAGGTCAACCCGAAGGGATCTGGTCTTAGTTGCACCTTATGATGGCTGCTTTGTGGCTCTGGAGGTGGGCTCCCTGCTCTGACAGCACCGCACGGTTACACCATCCACACACCTGTAACGTTTTTCTTTGTGGCGTCAGGACGACAGCTACGTTCTCCCTCTGCGCTGGTGGGGGTTACCAGTCAGGATGTCCTGCCCGTTGATGAGGCAGCTGTCACTCAACCCTCCCATGGTCACCTGCCATGCTGAAGGCATGGTGGTGAAAACGGAGTGGACCACCTCTGCCTCCAAAATTAAAGTGTATTGTAAGTTATTTTCTATTTGAATTTAATGTTGAAGATATTCAGCACCAGCAGCTGCACACCTTTCTCAGACCATCACAGATGATGTCTGCAGCCATATGCGTGTTTGGTTACTACTTATATAAGTGACACCTAAGCTTCTGTTGCTGTTCCAGGTCAAAGTATTCGCACCAAGTGACAGGAAACAGTCACTTTTTATATAGTCTTTGTCAGTAAATGTCTGTTGTGTTGGTGATGCTGTCCCAGCTCTTACACATGTTAACTTCTTTGTTCAGACAGATTAGAAATATGTCCCAACTCCTGCTGTAGTTGGATTTGAGCTTTTTTAGCACTTATGTGGAAAGTCTTATTTTTTCCCATATAATGGAGTATTGTTAGCCTCCTAGCATGACTGCAGCATAAAAAAAAAAAAAATCTTTAATGATCTAAACCTGAACGTGTTTATTAAACCTGTGTTTAACTGGTACAATCAGCGAAACAGTCCAATGGTCTTTTTGGAAAATTGATTTATTTTTTAGCCGTGCCCATTGGCTGAAGGACTCTTCAGAGGTATGCAGTGATGAGTTAGCTTAGTTTGGCATCTGAGCCACTGTAAGAGTGAAGGGACTGGAGTTCCTGTCCTGTGGCTGGATGGTGGTTTACTTTCTCCTTTTAAGGACATGTTCTTTCCAGTAACACTTTATGTTTTCCAGTGAAAGGAAACTGGGAACCACTGTTGAAGATTGCAAACAGATGTCGGTTCAGTATAGTCGACCATCCTGAGGGTGTTGTCATCTCTGTTCATTATGCATCCTGCCTGGAGAAACAGGTGTGTGTGTGTGTGTGTGGGGGTGTGTGTGTGGGGGGGGTGTGTGTGTGTCTGTGTGTCTGTGTGTGTGGGTGTGTGTGTGTGGGTGTGTGGATGGAGTGATTGTGTGACTCATCCTGATGTTTGTGTTCAGGATGGACTGTATACCCTTGAACTGGCTGGAGATGGAGAAACAAAGGTTATCTGTCCGTCACTGTTGGCAGCTCCACCTGAACCACCCGGCAGAGGGGAGGATCCCTCCACGACAGCCCATCCTTCTGCTTCGACCCGAGATCCTGATCAGCCTCCAAATCCTGCAAAATCGGCTGCCGCTCAGGGTCCAGGTTTTCCTTGGAGCCCAGAGATGCAACAGAGCAAGAAACCACATCAAAGTCCACAGGATGTCGCTCAACCTCAGTTATCTTACCATTCTTTCTATCCCAGTTTCTTTAACCCCTTCATTGCAGGTCCAGAGAGTCCACCGACCGTACACTCACTGAACCCTGCACCTACAAAACCCATTCCAGTTATTCAAACCACTAAGGACCAAAGACCAACTTTCTACCGCTTCCCATTTTATCCTAAACCACCGATGCCTGAAGCTGCCCTGACTCAGCAACCAGTGACTAAACCACCAGATAAATTTGAACCTTTGCCTCCAAATCCATTTGATCCTCCACCTGAGCCACTCCCGAATCCTGTGCAACCACGTGCTAGCCAGTTTGAAGGCAAGAAACAAAAACCCCTTTATCCATTTTTTTACCCCCAGTTACCAGCATCTGAAGCTTCCCATGTCGACTCATTTCATCATCTGCAGTACCTTGAAAAACCTGAGCCACCATCTACCACAGTTTCTGGTAAACCTCAGAGATCAAGACCGAGTGAACCACCAGAGGGCCAAGTACACCAACCATTCTACCTCTACCCCTACTACCACCAACCACAGCCAGCTATAAAACCTACTGCTGTTCCTCAGTCACCACAGCCTGCAGCCCCCCAGGGCAACGTACACCAGCCATCCTCCCTCTACCCCTTGTACCACCAACCCAAACGTAGAAGTCAGTCAGCTGTAAGACCCGCCGCTGGTTCTCAGTCACCACACCCTGCAGCCCCCCAGGGCAAAGTGCAGCAACCAATGTACCTTCATCTTACGGCAAAGAACCCGACTGCTGCTGCAAAGCCAGCGACTGAAACTCCCCAGGGACAAGCTCAGAAACCTTGTCAACCATCTATCATACCAAATCCAGGAACCAATGAGAATGAACCTCCACAGGGCCAGATGGATCACCCTTCTCACCCGTTCTTCTACCCCCAGCTCCCCCAGCCTATACCGCTGCCCTCCACGTCGCTGCAGCAACAGGTTTCAACTGCAGCCAATGACCAGAAATCACCAGAATCTCCATTCATGCCACAAACTTGCAATTCTGGGACTGTCCCCCAAAGCCCTCCCCTCGGCTCGCAGTATCTGCAGCCTGTGTACTGCCCTCAGTTTTGTCCATCTGGATTTTTAAATTGCTGCCCACCAATTGCATTTCATCAACATCTTCATCACATTGTTCCTGTTGGACATAGCGGTGAAGATGCATCCCATTTTTATCCAGGTGTGGCGTTTCTTCCATCAGTTGCATATTCTGAGTTTCACAATGCTCCTCTTCCTCAAAAGCCATTAAACACAACAATGGAAGCTGACAAAGCTTCCACCTCTTCACCCACTTCACGTCAGTCCCATCCACGTGGAAATAAAAAGCAACCATATCTCCAGCCAGCAGATGGCATCCCTGCTGCATTAACAGGAAGCTCTCCCAGCAAGGCTGCAGATCCTCAACTACCACTGTACCCTTATTTTTTACCTAATGTGCGATATCCCCATTGGTCCAACCTTCCACCGAATGAGGAGCAGCAAAGCTTTCTTCAGAGCCAATCCCAAGCTCAGTACAACAAACACCCTAAACCTCTGGCTTCAGGTAAAAGACCTTTAAATCCAGTCGAGCAAGACCACCCATATGACGTCCAACCCCCAAAGCATGAAAACATCCAACAGTCACCTGAAAATCCCTTGAGGCCTAATATCGCACCTTTCATCAGTCAATATCTGCAGCAAAATAAACCTTCAGCCAAGAACGGGCAGTTATTCAACACACAGTCCAGTCCATCTACAGAGTCCAGACGCTCTAAGATCCTGCCTGAACGGGATCTGTTTCTGGTTCCATATTTCATGTTTCAAGATGCTCCTGTGCCAGTTTATAACAACTCCATGGACACTAACGGCTCTCAGCCATCTGTGAGCCAATCAGAGAACACTACCAAATATGAACCCCCTCAGAAGTCCTTTTCTGAATCAAAGAGTTTTGTGCTGCTCCAGCATGGCCCGCCGGGCCGAGACGCTGACCGCTTCACTGATTCTCCAGTGCCTTTCAGAGACATGGTTCATAAGGCAAATTCTGTAACGCAAAACCTTGCAAGGCATCAGAGTAGTAAACCTCAGGACCCTCTGACTCCAAAACCCCTGCAGGACATCACCCAGCACCCAGAGAGGCAGGGGGAAGGAGGGTTCAGTCCTACACCTGATCCCCTCAACCACATGCAAAGCTTTGATGAATCAGCTCTGCCATTGTTTTCCCTGGCTCTGGATGGCCCACGTCTTGTGTTTTCACCTCATGATCCATCGTTCAACTCAGAAAACTTGAAGCGTCTGTTCCCTGGTTCAGTCAGAGACCGCTGGGAGTCAGCAGCACCTCCGAGCTCCAGCCACAGGTTTCCACCTTTCATTGATGGAGGTCTGCAGCTGACCACCAAGGAAATGGTACGTTCATGTTATTTAAACACTTTGTAACTAAATGTTTTGGACTAACATGCATGTCTCCTGCAGGACAAACCCAACCCACCAGACAGAAGCAGACATGAGAAACTTTCAGTGTGAACAAACAATTAAAAATAAAATAATTAAATACACAAAACTGTGCTTTTTTTCTTTCTCTGGGCTCTGCCTCCTCATTGTGAGTGAGGAAACAAACCTGGAAAATCTTCAGGAATATTTGAAGAGACTATTAATATTGTGGTGCAGGCAGCCAAGAAACACTTCCTTCAGTGCTTTAACTACCTGGAAATGTTCCAGTTTCTGCTCAGTACTTGTTGACAACTGAAAAGCTGCTTTGCCTTTTTGGACTTGTTTGTCTTGTTTATTTTGCTTCACCATGAACCAGAGCTTCCTGTACATTGACCCATTCATGTAAATACTCTCAGCAGAATTCATCACCATTCATTAACAGCAGCCTGGTTGGATGTGTCTCTTACACTTCAGATCTTTAGCAGTCCCACTGATCAACAGTCTTTTCTGGGACTTTTGCCTTATTCAGATGAAACAAGGATTTTATCATGAAAAGATGAATCAAATTGGGATGTTGCCTCTTTGACCGGACCAGACTCTGGGAAGGAAGTTTTTAAAGTTGTTTCTTTGCTTGTATCAGGAGATGTCGGTGGGTTCACAGGAAGGTCACTGACATGAGTCAACACAGTCTGCAAACAGCACCGTGCACCTTTGCACCCACACAGACGTAGAAATGATTCAATGTATTATGGTGCAAATGAATTCATTGTAAAGTTGTTTGTGTGGGTTATTACTGCAGCACCATTAATCCTTTAAATGGCCTTGGATGTCTCTTTGTCCTTGACTGACTGTGAGTACTGCATTTACAGAAGTATTTTATGATATGAAAACCAGGAAGTAAAGACACAGGTTTTGATTTGAGAGGTTTATTCAACAGCATCGTGCAAATCTTTCTCATTCATTTTACAGACACTTCAAGAGCAGTTTTGCACTGCTTGTGATTGTGAACAATGCTATAGCTCCTTTGTTGCTGTATTGGCTTTTCAGGTGTCAGTGAAGTTACTGTTGGTACCACTGCAGGCGACAACAGGAAGTCTGTGGGACCTGCACGCTTAGAAGAACCTGACCCTCCCTGGACACATTGGTACTAGAGGAACAGGATCTGTCAGAGCTGGAGCATCAGCAGTGACACGCAAAGTAGGTAAATATCTCTTCATTAAGACAACAGGGACCTCTGCACTGTTTGAGGCATCTGAGGAGGAACCAGGATCAGCAGCTGGAGCAGGATCAGCAGCTGGAGCATCAGCAGTGAGACGCAAAGTAGGTAAATATCTCTTCATTAAGACAACAGGGGCATCTGAGGAGGGAGCAGGAGCAGCAGCTGGATCAGGATCAGCAGCTGGAGCAGCAGCTGGATCAGGATCAGCAGCTGGAGCAGCAGCAGGATCAGGATCAGCAGCTGGAGCAGCAGCAGGATCAGGATCAGCAGCTGGAGCAGCAGCATCCACCACTGCAGGAGCTACAGGTACACCTTCAGCAGACTCTGCTGATTCTGCAGACAAATGGCCGCTCTGCAGAGGGTTGTGGAAAGCAGTGAGTGTGTGGTGTCTCAGACCGTGATTGGCTGATATGATGCCCGTGTGTAAGTGAACCACTGGTTGCGAGGCAGCATCAGCAGCTGCAGTGTTGTCGGCATCTACAACAGGCATCTGAAAACAACACATCAAAGAAATAATATTCAATACACATGTATTTATACTTTCTACATGTATCATTTTAGACATCACACTTCTTTGGCCATCAGACACTGTCAGGGACACATTAGATACTTTACCAGAGTGGGAAACATCTTGCAGTCCACTGTGTGTTTGATGTTCAAACCTCTTGCAGTACAAAGGCCTCTTGTCTGAGGGAAGGAAAAACAACCTTTTCGTTATCAGCAGCTGTTGATGTGGAGCTTTGGTGACCACACTTATCATCTTCTCATGTTAACTTGTTTGCAGGGATAAAAATGTGTTTTCCAAAAAACTACTCCTCCGGTAAAAAGCTCAAATTAAAATGTATAGTTACAGCCATGGTGTCGTTAAGGGGCACGCAGGGATCCTCAGTGCAGTCAGCTTCAGTGATGACATATTCTGCCATATATATGATCCCACCAGAAACCAGCTGAAACAGGGTGTTGAGAGGTGTTGATGCAGCCACTGACAGATGCATTACATCTGTAAACATGTAAGTGTGTGTGGACTCACCTGTGAGGACATCCGTCCAACCTCCAGGACAGTAAAGGAGACATTTGCACTGTTGTTGTTGAAGGTTCCCAGAGAGGTGAAGACAAAGTCCAGAGCTGCAGTGTGGTTCAAAGGAAGGAGAGTCGGACAGCCCAGGCAGAGGTCCTCTGTCGATACTGCATGTCACCCAAAACACACACACACACACACACACACACACACACACACACAGGGGTTTAGTATGGTAGGTGGCATGTGTGTGTGTGTGTGTGTCCTCGTGTGATTGTAGAGTTTTACCATCTGTTTTGCACTTGAAGGCAGTGACGGTCAGCGCTCCTCCAGCCTTCGTCACCACCACATCACAGTCTCCCTCCACTGCCTAAATGTGGAGAACGACTTTAGCTCCTGCAGCAAGACTCCATTTGGAAAACACACGTGTGTGAGCTGCTGTGGCTCGTGTGCAGTCTCACCGTCAACACTTTGGGCCTGACGCTGCAGTTGGCCACAGGTGTAGGGTCCAACACATGACAGTCTGTCTCCAGCAAGTCAACCTCCAGGACAAAAGTGCTGTGTCCATCAGGCTACAGAGGTCAGATCATACATTATTCAGTCATTTGAAATCATTTACAACATCACACAGTATTTGACTGAGGTCTGCTGTGTATTGTGTGTCACTAAACTTACAGGCTGCCTTAATAAACATTAACAACAACCAGTGTTTCCTGATCTGTACTGACACTGATGCATCCAACAAAAATCTGAAGGTTTGTTGTATTTCTTGCAGCTTCCTCCATTTTTAAATACAGTCTTTTTGTTATTCTAATGTATTGCTCTGTGTAAAACATCATGAGATACTGTCACTGTTCCACTCTCTGTATATCTGCCTCACTACACAACACACACACCTACTGACTCACCGTAGAAATGATCTTAACGTCCTCGATCCTGTTCAGTGTGTACTTGTAGCCATGGCTGTGCTGAGCATTG
>OOFC01019132.1:0-14559 GCA_900323345.1 Pseudochromis fuscus
GGGGGTTGAAGGAGCGGAGGGGCGCCTATTCCGTGATGTGGCATTTACATATGTACAAACAGCTGTTAAAAACAGAAGATGCCAACTCAAAATAATTTGCCCCACATCGCTTTGGCGCCCTCTCTAGCGAGGCGCCCCTATGCACCACATATAGTGCATACCCACTTTTTGCGCCACTGATTGTAGCAAGCTGTTGATGTGTAGTTCGCGAGCTGGGAGCTGAAGGTGTGAACCTGTAACTGATTTGTTGACTTGTTTTTCTGGTGCTGAGAAACAACTCATTGTATAAATGCAGTTCCAGTTGATTTTCAAACCACAGGGATCCTTCAGTAACTTTTCAGCCTCTTCAGAACACATTATTTATTTACTTTCAAATTTTCTCAAAATATTGTTCTTCATTATCTTTTTAAAGTTTCAAAGAGCAGTTTGTTTTTATTTCTACAAGAGATTGATGTAATCACTTGAACCAAAATCAGTGAGGGGGTTGTTTGTTTGTGTTGCCGGGCTACTGTCAATAAAACCTGATCAAACTGCAAAAAAAATAAAATAATAATAATAATAATTTCTGATGTAAAAGTGTATTGTTAGCCTCCTCTGCACATGTTTTTCGTAGATTAATTGCCGCTCTTTGTTTCTGTTAAAAAAGCCTCGAATGTATTCTATGGGTTTTTAATCATGTGACAAAAAGAAAAAAAAAAAACAGTATCACCTAAACTGTATGATTTTAAATCTTGTTGTGAAAACTAATCCTTTAAATAAAATAAAACGACAACAACAACAACAACAAAAAAATCACAAGTAACCACGATGGCCCATTCAACTCAACTTGCTGAGGCCACCAGTGGGTGATAACACTAATTGACAGTTGGTTTGTTCCACTGCCTGAGCGCAATAGGTCACCTTGCCATCTCAGAAGGTAAAATGCCTTTGGGAGCTATAATATAACGACAGCCCTCGAAGCCGCCGGCGTGCTGACCAGCGTTTCGGTCCTTTATTGCTTTTTTCCTTTATTTTTTTCCCTTGGCTCTTACATTTGTACCTCACCAACCCCCATCGCTCACTCCAGTACATTTTTTTTATTTTTTTATTTTGAGGAACACTTGTCTTCTTTCCCTCTGGGCCATCTCCCCTGCTTTTCTCCCCCCATTTCACTTTCTTTTGACCTCCTCTCTCCTCCCTCCCTCCTCCTCCTCCCCCCTTCACCCCTTTCCCCTCTCAGCGTTCCTTACATCCCCCCCCTCCCATCTCCTGAGTCCCCCAGCTCCTTGTTAGGGACAGCCTCAGGTGGCTGCGGGAGGCTGAGATGGATGAGGTGTCGGCCAAAACGTCGACCCAATGGTGTCCTCAAAAGAGCAGCACCTAGGGCTGACATCCCGCCGGCCTGTCAGGTCCGACCGAGGCTAGTGACAGCAATACACCGTAGTCTCTTTGCTCCAAAGTACAGAGTCTCGCTCCTGTAGTCTGAAAGGGATTGTATCGGCTGCAAATCACAGCGGAGCCATCGTGGCGTATGTTGAGGGGGAAAAAAAATAATCCTTGTACTTAAAAGCTGAGCTGTGAAGTTGAATGGCTGCAGCTCGGTTAGTAGATTGGATGTACCCGCTCTGATCTAATAGAAGATACTTAACACTGTAACTCTTATGAAGTTTATATAAAACTTCATAAAGTGTTGCCCACTTCTCATTGTCGGGACTTGTCACAACCAAACTGGTGTGAGTGCATTCAGCCAGCTTACGTTCTCATGAATGGGAATGTGAGCAATTACTCTGAAAAATCAATGCCCTCCTTCAGAAACCTCAGCTTTGATGCACTCAGAGTGATAGATTAAAAGCCTTTATGTAAAAGTTTTAGGAGGAGCGACCTCTACTTTATAATTCAGATTGTCAAACCTCTTCCTCCCTGTTTGCCTAAATCAATTCGCAGCATTTTTACCCACCTCAATATTTTATAAAGCGCCTTGATACAAACATAAATAAAATCAATGTTCCATTTTCCACTGAAGTGCTTTTGGAGGGTTGCATTTTATTGCTAATTAGCAACAGCAAAGAAAAAAGAAGAAGAAGAAGAAGAAAAAAAACGTTTCAGAGTGAGAAGAGGGAGGGGGAAAAAAACAGGGCTGCCAACCCTTCTGCTAGAATGATGATGTTTAACCTCCCTAGAAACCGCTAGCTCTGAACAGCTATTGATTTGCTAATTGCCTTCACTTTCAATTCTATTGTTCCTTAAGGTGGTATTTAACCCCTGTGACATGGCGTATTCACTGAGAAAAAAAACCCCACTCAACATCTCAGCCTCTGAGGACCAGAGTGTTCAGTCCACAGTCGAGGCCGGACTGTAGTTAACCTGAACTTCTAAACAGTTTTTAGTTCATGTGGATGCCTTGTAGTTAATTAATTTTACCGTATACACACCTCTGGACTCACATACCACATGGAGCATTAATCCATTTCTGGTCGACTCCTGGTTGTCAGCCAAAGGTAACTGCATAAAACTCCAAGTGATGTTTATCTGGCCCACAACAGCAATCCATTGGGCCTGACTATCAGGTTGCTAAGCAGCACCTAAAGCGGTCCAACACTACAGTATTCAAATGTGACTCCCAGTGATGTCAGCATCATTTATTTCTTCAAATGGTGGCCCAGAGTCTTCAGTAGCAGCTGTAGTAGTGATCAGTAGTTTGTTGGAACAGTATGGTTAGTTAGTACACAGCGCTAACGCTATCGAGTATGCGTTTGAATATGACAAAAATCAAAACTACGGATAGGGAGATGTGTCTGATTTGTTCTGAACAAAAAAAATTACCATACTTAGCTAACAATGAGGAAGGTGGGTGGGGGTATCTGATGTCTCCGGATAAAATTAAGATTGATCTTATTACAACAATTCATTTAGAGGCTAAGACTTAATCAATAGTAACTGTTTAGTGCAAGGCTTTTTATTAGCCTCCAGGCCATTCAGTACCTGGTGCAGGTCATCATTCTGTTCACTTGTCTGGTCGTACTTTACAGTTAGGTCACATTTGCGATCACTAAATGTGAAGAATGGAGGAAGAATATACAGGGTGTCCATAAAGTTTCCATACAATTTAAAAAATATATTACGAAGGCAATTCATAAGATATCTTAATCAGATTTGTACTATGTACTCAGTAGTTAATAAAGTTTTTAATCACATTGCATTTGTGCATTTCAGGTACCCTGTTGATGAAAGAAGTACTGGTAACCCCTCCTAGGGTTGAGTATTGAACACAGCAAACACCTGCCAGGTATAAATTAGATGAAGATGCAGGAAATAAGCTGTAACATTATGCAGTAAACATTAAACGTGTTGTCCACAGACTTCAGGCTTAAGCCTCATGTATGTAATGATATGCAAACTGATTATATGATTTTCTGTTACACTAATCCTCAGAGGTCAAACTCTCTGTATGGTCTGTGTGAAGGTTAGATCTAGGTCTTATGGTGCATTTACACTGGTACCTACTTGCTTCGCTTTGCTTCAGTTTTGGTGCATTTACACTGGCAAAAAAGTACCTGGTACTTGGTAGCTGGTACAACTTTTCGTACCTCCTCTGCTGCGGTTCCAAAAAAAGTACCTGGTCAGGTCGGAGCAGGTACTAAAATCTTATTGGTCGGAATCGTCACTGTGTCGTTGCTTCATCACTGTGCGGCACGTAATCTGTCCCCGCAAACACGTAGGCATTAATAAATCTTCGGCAAACCGTGCAGACGTGTTTGAAATAACAACAAGAAGAGAAATGGCATCTGTTGGAAATCCTGCCCCATGGACTCAGTACAAGGTCCAAACCTTTCTCTCATTAGTCGCTGATGAGAAAATTCAGTGGGAGCTGGACGGCACAATCAGAAACGAAAGAATTGCATAAAAGATGATGTCAAGAGCAGCCAACTACACGGAGGAAGGACTATCCTCGGCAATGTAAATGCAACCGAGGGGGGCTGATCCTGAGCGATCCGAGACAAAGCGAGTAGGTACTAGTGTAAATGCGGCATGTCTATCTTTGGGAGACTCTTTAGTTTGTCAGATATGCAGACTGAAGAGTATAAGAGGCCAAAGCAACTGTCCCCACCTTTGTCAGACCCCAATCTGTAATAAATGGACATGAAGCAACAAGAAGATGATTCTGAGTCTTCATCTCTCACAACCTTCCCCAGGGGAACCTTATCTAGACTAGTGTGACTTGTTTTCTGTTGTGTACCTCCCTACAGTTAATCCTGCTGCACCAACTTCACCCTGTTTGATGTTTAATGTCACCACTAAAACACATTATTTTCCAAAGCCGATCAGTGCGGTTGTAATGTTGTTGGACGCTTGTCCTGCTGGTCCAGATGTTACCGCCTCAGCTGTGGTGCTGCTCTCTGCTGCCTGTCCTTTGCGTTTATTCACTCATGTGTGCTTCATTTCTTATGGTAATGTGCTGTGGAAGTACTCATGATGTTTCACTTGTCAGGACTTCATAGTTTTTAATGACATAAAGTTGAATTTAATTACCCTGGGCCTCATTCACTGACTGTTTTTTTGACCTAATTTGTTCTTAAACACCACTTACATGGTTCCTACATTCACCAATGATTTCTTATCTCAGATTTGTTCATAGGTGACAAAATAACCAGTTATTGTGCTTTGTTTTGTTTTTCCATTTCCAAAGTTGTAAAATATCAGCTCTAATTAACAGTTTTATTGTTATCATTTAATTAAGTTCTAATATTTATTTTTCGGAGCATTATGGTGTTAACTAATTATACGTTATATTAACACTTCAGTTCACAACAAGAAGATCTGCATCCTGAGCCACACCTGAGATCAAAGCTTTCACATTAAATTGGCTTTTAAAATGGATTTATTTATAGGTTTATAGTTTTAATTTGAAGAAACAAATGCATTACAGTTTTTTGTGACATGTGAATTAGGAACAACAGGCACGTACAAAGTATTAGGATTCATCATTCTAAGAATACACAAACAAACACTTTAATAAAACTTCATGAATCTGACAAAGACTTTATCGTAACGACCTTCTTAAGAACAAATTTAAGAAAAACTTACAAAGATTTTAGTAAATGAAACCCATTGTTTTTTACTTCCTTATTAATTTGTACAGTCCCACTTAAACTTTTTGGGGCTCCCTCCAGCTGTGGTTTCACAGCTGTGGTCTCCACTAGAGATGGTAATGGGTGGGAGCCCCACCATCCCCACTCCTGCACGGTTCTTTGTCTCTTCCTCCCCCTGCGGCCTGAGCTGATATCTCATGCATAAAGCTCCCAGCGACCCGACAGCGCAGCAGCTAAAGGTATCGCTCACAGCTCCTCTGAGTGTGTGTGTGTTCTCACGAGAGAGAGAGCACAGGCCTGCTGCTCTGATCCTGTTGGCTTGAGATGGATCTGGAGCCTCATGCTACAGCTGGCACGCTGGCAAGCTGTCTACTGCCAACTCTGTGTGTGTGTGTGTGTGTGTGAGATCAGAGCTGCTTCACATCTAGACAAAAAAAACACCTACTACTGTACCAGTCTGTGTGTGTGTGTGTGTGTGTGTGTGTGTGTGTGTGTGTTCACTGTACGCGCACTCGCTCAAAAAACCGCCAACCACCAGCAGCACCGAGGGATTTATTTCACTATCAAATATTCTGAGCATCAAACAGTTGAGGTCTGTCATCTGAAAGTAACTCCACGGTGCGGCGATGCGAAACAGCATAAACCTTCTGCAAACCAGTTATTTTCTGACACTCGAGAATCAAAACGATGCCATTTCTAACAGAATTAAATCTTAATCACATAATGAGCATTGTTAATAAAAGGTTGGATCTAAATAGCACAACAACAACAACACAACCGTGATCCTCTTACAGGAATTCCTCTGGCTAGACTGAGTGTAATAACAGCTGTAAGTGTGTATTTCCAACATGTGTGCATGGAGAATGTGATGACTTCACAAGTGCAGAGAGGATATTACATCTTACATCATTCCAGATTATTTCCAATCAGTGCAATGGTGAGAGTTCATTAGTAGTGACAGTACTCTGAGCTGGAACCAAACTCCATCCATCGTCATAACCTTTAAATCCTTCAGGGTCCGGTGGCAATAGGACCTCCACCCACCCAGACGGCCATTGCAACTAAATCCTATGGTGGGCCTTGTGTATGGTGGGCCCACATGGTCCTCCCATGTTGCCTTTTCAGCCCAGGCTCGGCCGGATTAAGTGGGATGTCCTGGTGGCGTTCCCCTAGGAACCCTACCCCCAGGTCGGAAAGTAGGTCCTGGTGAAACTAATCCGGGCCAGAGAAACATTCTGCTGTTCCCTTTGGTCGTAGTCATTCTTTGGATCATGTTTGTCTGGATCTTCTGCCTTGGGAGACCCTACCAGGAGCTTACTCCTCTAGACCAGTGGTCCCCAATCACCAGCCTGGGGCCCGGTACCGGTTGATGAGGCATTTGTTACTGGGGCCACACAGAAAAAATTTATAATTTATATAATTTCCATTGCATTGATTATTAGAGTCTGAAAGACATTTTATTTTGAAAAATGACCGGATTTTCTCCGACTTAAAATTCATCTGTGCCTCTTGACACGTCAATAAGCTTGTCTCAGTCATGTGATCAGATACGTTCCCCAAAAAATAAGTTCGTAACTAGCAAAAATTGGTAAAAAACAAACGTCTCTGGAGAGCTTCTTTGCTAAGGGAAAACAATTGTTTTTTATACCGGTTGTGTTGTTTTATTTTTGCTGTATTTTTCTGCCACATGTTGAAGCCCGAACAGTGAATATAATGCCTACATTAAAAAAGGCTGGGGACCCCTACTCTACACCATGGAGCTCTTGAGATCTTTACGCAATGACAATGCACTGATCCATGAAGGACAGACCAAATTTAACTTCAAACTATTAACAATGCAATGAAATACTTTGAGGTGATCCTCTGCAGGATCTTTTTTTGAAGCCATGAAACATATCTGTGTGTAGGCTACACATGATGGCTTCACTGCTGCTGCTCACATGTGACCATGGAAGGAGTTGCATTGATTTTTACCAAGGATCTTGTCAGAATAATGTAGCAATGTTATTCATTTTTGTCAGTGTAGTATTCAATCAAAATTCGTAATGGACTTGAACTCAACACGTACGATTGAAAAGGGGTTGTAAACATAACCTTAATGGTTTGGCTTTTAAATGTGCTGCCATCACATAAGGTACTTCTTTGTTTGGACCTACAGTGAAGAACTGAATGACTCAGGCACAGGCGGGTTCGAACACATGATCTTCAGTCTACCAGACCAACGCCGCCTTACCACTTAGCCACAGCAACATGAAAAGTGCTGTGCCAGCATTTTTGCAGGGACAGCGTTTAAACCCATGATCTTAGGTTTGCGGGAGAATTACCACTTGGCCACAACATTATTTGCATTATTATGACATCTGAACTACCTGAAACCAGGTACAAGAGGCTGTTAAACAGTCACCATTATGTAATTATCTACACAACAGTTTAGATTTTATCTTTTATCTTTAAAGAGATACCGGCTAGATGCTAAACTCTGTTGACTCTTGACCTTGTTTCTACAAAAAAATTTTTGTTTAACAAATGCAAATATTGTCAATTGATAAACCTGAATGAATGACAAAAGACTTATTTACAGATGATGCTCACTTTCAGTACATTCATTAATACATTTTTAAATTTATATTTCATTTCATGATTTGTAAACTGCACCAAGGTTGTAGTAAATACCAAACACCATTGAGATTCAGAGCCCATCCTGGACCTCCGTATGCTGTAGGCAGGCAGTGAAACCTTGCGAGTGTTTCAATTGGCTGAAATGATTTTTTTTAAAACAGTCCCGGGCAGCCCCAGCACGCCGTTCTTTCACATGTCTCGCCATAATCAGGGTGAAGGCCCGGGGGGAAACCCTGTTGATCTGTAACCCTGGTTATTCCACTCAGACCCTCACCCGCCTCCCACCAGCATTCAACTGGAAACCTCAATGCACCGGTGTAATTATGGCCAAACAAGTCCCATATGTACACACAGGACCAGCACAGTCACACACATACAAACACACAAACACACACACACACACACACACACACACAGGCTTGAATCCGCACACATTAATATATCACCCTCCTTCAAACATATGAAGGCACACACACAAACACTATGGTTTGTATGGCTGCACACACAAACACAGCCCATTTGAGGGGTGTAATGGCATGCTAATCAATGCAAAGCCCTTGATGTAGAGGAGCAGATGGCCTGAGGATGAGCAGCACTGGGCTGACAGGTACATTTCTTTATACATTTCCTCTCTTTTTTTTTCCTCCCTGATTCTGTTTTTCTTTCTCTGTCACACTTCTCACTTTCCTCTCCGTGTTTCTGTTTTCTCTGAACTTTATTTTCTCTCTCTGCCAATATTTCCCCCCTCTAATCTCACTATTTCGTCCTCTTTCATCACTATGCCATTTCACTTGACTTTTTCTTTCTTCATAGCAGAGAGTTGATATGAATAATCAACAGTGTGCGGGGAGCGTCTGAAACGCCGCTGTGCCTCTGAAGTAGTAAACACTAAAATGATGTCTGATGTCTTGAGGGCAGTGCTTTGGAAATCCAAACTAGAAACCAAAAAAAATAAAAAATAGAGGTAAAACCAACATAACAGGAGAAAAAAAATCCTCAGCAGCTTTTGAGACTAAAAAAAAAAAGGTAAACGCTTTTATTAAGACAAATACAGTATATTTCCACTATTCAATCCCTTTATTGATTCAGGCAGACTTGTTAATTGAATTCTGATGCCCGATTTTTAACCAAAACCAGGACGAGGGAGAACATCAGTCCAGTTGTTGTTGCTCTGCACAGGCTTCTTGTAACATATTGATTTGAAGCTCCTCCTCCTCCTCGTGCACAAAGCCATAAATGAACTAGGACCGAGCAACGTTTCCAACTCACTTATTAACTACTTGCTTTCAAGAACACTGTGATCATGTGCTGCTGGTTTACTTGACGTTACCATCAAAAATAGAGAATCAGAATCAGAACACGTTATTGATCTCCAATTGTAAAAGCTTTTGTCATCTACGCCCTAATACACTCCCTTTAGATATCAGGGAAACAGCTCACTGAACATAATCTAAAGAAGGATGAAAACATATCATTACTTTTTAAACGTATCCATAGCCTGTAACTAGCTGCACCGATTTACACTCTGCACTTCTGTTAAACTGACGCTGGGAAGACACTTAACAATTTTCATGCTGATTTTGAATTGGATTTGGGCATCACAGCTGATCGGGCCCAGTTGGACTGGGTTGGTTCCAGTTGGGTTGAGTCTGTGTTTGCAGTCGGATGATAAGTCTGTGCTGTGCAAGGATTCAAACGTTGTTCATTTAGATCCATTTTCCTTCAGAAATGCAGGGAAAACTGTTGAACTGTGGCTCTATGTAACATAATATCAATACCATATCAGAACTGGACATTCACTGTAATACTGTACATAAATATTTGTATAACGTTATGTACAAGCATACACTACACATTGAGTATGAAAGTAACTGTGTAAAGTAGCTTCATTAAGAAACACATGAATAAAAGAAAACATTTTGGACGTTTTGATTATAATGAGAGTTCATACAGGAAAAACCTCCTTAAGTGTACAGTATGCGTTTGTACTTTGAAATATTAATCTGTCAGTGTGCAACAGTAACGGGCCGATAAGAATCTATAGGATGAAATCAGAAAATTTGTTGAGTCTTCCAGATGAAGAACATCCAGATGTTACTGACCAGTCTTCAGATGTGTGGTGTAGTGGACTGACTCAGTCTGCCTCTCTAACCATCAGCAACTAGAATCTGTTCGAGTTGGTGGAAACAGTTGTTCGGTGTGTTGTGTCCAATCTTCGTTTGTTTTAGCAAAAAGTTTCTTCCAATTTTCTTCTAGTTCCATTTTTAAAAGTATTATTTTTCTATATTTTCTATTTCAAAAAATGTGTTTGAGATGTATTTCTAATATATTTTATTCTATGTTCTATGTTGTTGAAGCCAATAATGTAATAACAGCCGATAATGTAACAAATTTGCCCTTTTTGAAATAATGTAATAACTGGCCAGTACCGTAATAAAAGTCCTGAACAGATAACGTAATAACTTTTCTTTAATAATAACGTAATAATTAACAATTTGTCACGTTATTGGCTCAGTTATTACATTTTCAAAGTTTTTTTTCTTTTACCAGGCCAATAATGTAATAAGTAGCTAATAACGTAATAAATTATTACGTTATTAGCCAAAAGTTATTACGTTATCGGTTCTGTTCGGTTTTATTACGTTATCAGCCAGTTATTATGTTATTGGCCTATCACATTTCAAAAAGGGCAAATTTCTTACATTATCGACTGTTATTATATTATTGGCTTCGACATATGTTCGTACATGAAATGCATGAAGGTTTATTATTATTGTTGTTATTATTTTGTGTCAGTGTTGTTTTATTTTGTTGAACACTTTTCAAAGCTGCACAGTGGTTGAGTAGTAAGTAAGTTATTTTAAAGTCACCTGACAGTGTCTCATTATCACACTACAATCTAGACACCACTCTCTCCCTTTATGTAGTAAATGTGTGAAGAAAGTTTGCACATGCACCTGCACTCTGCCACATTTGCCCTTTCAAGCGATTGAATGGCTCTTATTACACTGTTGTAAAGACTACACGATCAGCTGTTCAAATATATCTCAGCCGCTTTACATGTCTGATTCACTTTCTCCCACCACCAAAGTGAAATTTCCTCCCTGACTTCTGTGATAAAAACCCGGTAATGAATCACTGGCAGCTGACCAGTGAATCAGAGGCAGCTGTGAAAAGAGAAGAGTGTGAGTCAGCCGATCATTTACATATGACACTTACAAAATTATGCATGTTTGGTGGCTCCTGGTCATTAAAAAAATAGAGACGGGCTCAGCGCAGCAGAATCTGCATATCCCACACGCTGTACAGAAAGAGCCAAAACAAAAGATCTGCCATGGTGACGGGATGCATCACAGAATCTGGCCTATTACAGTCCGCTGCTGTCCAATCATTCAGTAACGCTCTGTGCCTTCCAGAGGAACCAGTGCAGCATTAAACATTATTCAAAATAATGATGCAATAATTCACAATAACACACTGAATGTTGCATTATAAAATTTACATATGGCAGAATTATGACAGGACTGTAAGAAAACTATCCAGAATTCACAGCTATGTACAGAAAAATACACCATTGTAACATCACTGCACCAATCAAGTTGTTTCTGTAGCATCAAGTATCAAAAGATGTCAACGTGCAGTGACTGGTCAAAATCTTAAGATTAGATATTGTTTGACTTTATACTTATTTGCAACATGTTAAGTTAAAAACTTTAAATTTCTTCTGGCTCATTAGTTTTTATGACATCCAGCAAACACTGAACAACATTACCCATATCATTTGGCATCTTGTTTTTATGTTACCTGATCAAACATTTAGCTCTTATTTTGGTCTTTCTTCAGGTTACATCTGTTCCCATAAGCTGCTAAATTTTTCAGAATGTACTCAGTAAATCAATTATGCAAACACATTTAATTTGTATAGATGGATGCAACAATGGAAACAAAGAGCTCACACCTCTAAGATATCCACATCTCTGAAAGTTGGTCCTGTCATGGAGGACTTTATTTCTTTAATGATGGGCGGCTGTGGCTCAGGTGGTAGAGGGGGTCGTCCACGAATTGTAAGATCGCAGGTTTGATCCCAGGCTGTGTCCTTGAGCAACACACTGAACCCTAAGTTGCTCCCTTGCCTTGTATGGCAGCTCTGTAGCCATTGGTGTGTTACTGTGTGTGTGAATGAGATGCTTTGGAATCTAGCTAAGGTGATAAAAGCGCTATATAAATATCCTCCATTTACCATTTAATGTTAGATATTTTTATCTGAGATGCTGCTGATATGAGTTATTGGGTTGTGCAACTTTACATAAAATAATTTTTATATTCCACAAATTAAGGCACCAAATTATTACTTTGGTGTCAGCAGGGTAATCATCAAAGATACTGAAAAGCTTCAGGTGATGACCCAGAAACAATGCTGAGACAAATGCTAAAAGTATTGTGTTTGTGTGATTTCAAATTAGTTTTTTGTACTTTCTGTCGTTATTCCCACACAGCCTGATGTTGAATATGCTTTATGCAATTCACAACTTTAATCATGTCACTGTATGTTTGGCTTTTTTATTTTTATATTTTCTCTCTGTTTATTACAGGTACAATATATTTATAATGAGTTAATATAGAAATAATTGAACTGCTGCTTCTTTGACCACAGGGGCTAGAGATCCATTAATTGCACATAATTGAAGAACCGCTGTGATGTTTCTGTGTGCGGAGATACATATAATAATGTATAATGGATCAGTTCATGGAAAACTATGTGAGGTTGTTGATACTTGCCCAGTAAAGATAGTTTCAAATCACAGCAGAAGAGCCCTCTTGTAGCTGAATGTTATTCAGTCACTTGCTCATGGACTTGAATGGAAATTGCAAAATTAAAGCCCAAGTTGCAAACTGTTACGGTCAGTTATGGTTTGTCCTGGACATTTCTGCGCACTCTGTTTGTCCATGTGCAACATGTTGATGGCTTTTTGGCTAATTCTGGTTGTTTTTGTAGATGAACAGCAATTATTGTATTATGGTTAGAACTGCTGGGCTGTGGAAAGTCACAGCGTGCCACTGTGGCTGATTATGCCATTATCGTTCATCTCCTAAAATAGTTAAAACACTTCTACTCACAAAAGAGCAGACATAGATGTCCACATACGGCTGCAGAGTCCAATTTATTACAGAAAAAAAACAGCTCAAATCCACAGGGTCTCAAAAGTGAAGCCACTATGAAAGTGCAAAAAAGATGCAATACCTTCGAGGACCATGAGATGCTGGCTCCAGTTTACTTCAGTCATGAAATAGCCAGGATATTTTTCCAGTCAATCTGATGTTAAAAATAGAAAGCTTTAGGCGCGTGGTTTGTTTGATTGACAGGCCTCCAATGCGGCCTGACCTGAACTTGAATCTGGTAAACATTGGGCACCAGCCTCAGGTTCAAGGGTCAGTCCCGCCTCCTCACTCCTCTCTTCATTTCCAAGTATGGTCACTTCTGGCTCCAAAAAAACCAACATGGCCACATTCAAATGCCAAACTCCTGGTTTCAACAAACTAATGGGTGACGTCATGTTAGCTACATCGATTCTGGTCAACACAACCAGCACCTACAGCTCAGGCAGGGCTGCGGGTGAACTGACCAGAACTGTCATCTCTTTTAAGGGGAAGATAAAGGGACGACTGGCACAGACTACTTGATAATACTTTTCCATTGTACTTGTGTTATTTTAAAGTGGTGTGTTTGTAGCAGGTTGCATTTTAATGAAATGTTTTGTTTGGTTTTGTTTTTTTATGTATTTTAATGTTTTGTAAGTTGTAATTTTGTTCTTATTCTGGGACCACAGGAAGACTAGCAACCACTTTGTGTGAGCTAATGGGGATTCGAATAAAGAAGAGACTGATGTTTGTTAGGTTAAAGAAATCGTTACCTGAAACCCCAATGGGCCCCGGTTCTGCATCTTCCCTACCATGTTACACACACTCTCTTTCGTCGTCTTCGCTATCACGTCTGCTTCCGTATCTGTACTGCAGGGCTTTTCCTGACCCTCAGGCCAATTCATATTATGTAAGGCCTCCTTGGAACCTGCAAACTAATGAAAAAATGATCTTTCTGCTGTTTTAGTGTTGAGAGTGTTTGAGACTGTGGTGGGAAAACCAGTGATGCATAGCTAAAGCACGCTGTATTAAATCACTGGAGACGGGTCCCACCCTTTTTTGTAATAAGAGACAAGGCAACAGTGTGGATGTGGGGGTTGTGGATGGACATGTGGTGCATCAAACATTAATGTAACATAGGGGATCTCATCATAGACACGCAATTACCATCCACCTTGTGACCTTTTTTCTAACCTTAGAAATCCACTTTCATTGCCTAAACCTAACCATAGCCTGTTTATTAGCACCACTGTCTATTGTCAGCCAGACCGTAGTTGCCATGGAGATGGTGTATAAAGCCAAATTTGTAGTATTGTTAAAACATGGGTGATGAACAAAAAATAAATGGTTAGCAACAAGCTAAAGCCGAGCATCCAATGTGATGGGAAGGGTGGTCCACAATCGACAGGACAGGGAGGGAACAGAGGCTTAAAGTGACAGTAAAGTGACATACCGGACCATGGAGACTCAAACATACATGATGAAATTCATATTTTTAAAAATAGTGATGAAATACAAATACTGTCACTGGAAATCCACTGTGCCTTGGTGATATTTTGACACTGTAAATAATGTATTGGTGATCTTTGGGGATCAGTGTCTCTCATTCACTTTCTCTTTCCCTTTTCTATACCTCTTTTTCTCACCTCACCTTCTTTTTTATGGTTGGTGAGCAAGGAGTGTGTGTGTGTGTGTGTGTGTGTGTGTGTGTGTGTGTGTGTGTGTGTGTGTG
>OOFC01019132.1:14579-30360 GCA_900323345.1 Pseudochromis fuscus
AGATTCGCTCCAGGACAAGCCTGAGGCATCGACTCCACAACCACCACCACCAACACTATCTACCACACACACTACACACACGATAAAAACATTAGCATGATCACTAAACACACACACTCTCTCTCTTTCTCACACACACACACACACACACAGGCTACTAGAGTGAGCCACTCCATTATTCAGCAATCTGCCAACAGGGCCAGGAATGAAGAAGAAGGAGATGAAGAGATAGACTGAGACAGGATGACAAGCAACTTGTTTGTTTGCCAAATAATTAAGGAGACATCAGTCTCTGCCGGAGCTCAGATTTTAAGACGGGGAACACAGGCAGGCAGAAAGAGTTGTAATGACGCTGACGGCTGCGCTGTTTATTCTGTCATTCATGTAGATTTAATCTCACTGAGAGTCGTGGGCACAGAAAAGGACAGGAAGCGCTTTCTTTCCAAACAAGGTTTTACTGCCTTATATGTGAGCTGAATAAACTCAGATGGAAAGAGCATCATATTTGCTCACCTTCTGTTTATGGTGTGCTGCTGGTTTCAGTTTCATTTCTCTGTTTATTCTTCTTCTACTGTCCAGCCACCATCTTCCATATGAGACAGGAGGAAACTAAATTATTGATATGCATGTTTTCAATTATTATGATTATGTGCTTTACACACAGCAGTGACTGGCACAGTGGAGGTATTTACCTTGGGTTTCTTCTCTCAGGCTAGATAAAAGTGAGCAAGACGTAACCTTGCTTTGAGAAGTTTGCTTTGGGCTGTATGCAGCCTGAAAGGATTCCTGCCAGACATTACTGAGGGAGAAAATGTTGCTGCCCATTTTCTTTTCCCAGTCCAAAAAAGAAAGAACAACATTAACAGTAATATTTATATTGTCCTAAAAAAAAACAAACAAACAAACAAAAAAAACACTGGATCAGACAATAAAATGAGATTTCCGTGTTTTGATTTAACAATTTTATCATAATTTATTTGCCATAGACTGTGTACAAGGGTTAGGCGTCACCCATTGGACTCACATTTTGAAGCTGGGTCATTAGCATTTGAACATCACAATGTTGGTGTATAGAATTCAGAAGTGACCCTATTTGGACATAAAGGGAGGAGTGAGGCAGTGGGTCTGACCTTTGAACCCAAGGACATTGTCCAATGTGTATGAGGCTGGAGTCTCCAAACCACCTGTAAATCACTGGAGACCGGAGCTGTCAATCCAACGAGCCACGCTCCATTTTCCTCTTCTCTAAGCCTAATATCTACTTACTGATGAAACAAGTTTCAGATGGATCACCAGATCTCTGAGAGGAGTTGACTTTAACTAATAACATCAGAATGACTTGTGGAAATAATTTATTGACAGATTTCTGGAGTCAGCACCGAGTTTTCATTGATGGTATTGGACTTTTCTGCACTTCGGCATTGACTTCATTTTTTAAGACTGTGGCTACATCCATCTTTTATATAGAGTCTTAGGAAATCAGTGGGCCAAGAATAGATCCTTGGTGAGCGTCACATTTAAACTGGTGTCTACGTCCATATTGTTTAAGATTTTTGCTAACGATAGATACAGAATACGAATGTAAATGGCTTATGTAAAAAAAAAAAGGTCCCGATTTCATAAAAATATAAGGTCTTGACACTTTGTGATGTAGTATATTTTCTAGCAGTTAACAGCAGAAGAATTGGTCCAATGTGGTCTAGTGGTTAGGATGTGTGGTTTTCACCTGGGTGGCCTGGGTTTGTCTCTTGGTGTGGGAACAGTTGTTTATTGAATTTCTCCCTGGGGGATGAATGAAGTATCTTCTGTTCTACAGGGTGACCACAGAAACACTCATTGATTTCAAATAGGTGTAAGTTATAGATCACCAGACCTGACTGTTTGTGACTTTTTAGTTTGGGGACATGTACAAAAATTTTGTCCCTCTACCACTTGCAACTCTGGATGATCTGCAAGAACAATCAATGAAGCTCTACATGTGATTACATCAGATATGCTGCAAAACGTTTGTACCAAAGTTGATTATCACATTGATGTTTGATGAGCAACGAGGAGGTCACATATCGAGTATGTATGATAATAGCACATGACACTTTATGTTTAAGCAACTGTAGCTGCCAATATTGTAGTAATATTCATTCAAGTTTTGATATTTTAAAATCGAAGAGTGTTTTTGTGGTCACTCTGTATTCTAACATGCTATAACCACAATAAATAATACCCAGTAAAAAGTGTTACTTTTAAGTTGCCAATGCTTCCCAGTGATCCTCTAATGTTGCTGCAGCTTCCCAGTGTAAAATATATACTAAATCAATACAATTATCAAACACAAGTCTCCCTTTTAAATCACTGGCCACAAACAAACAAATATCTCAACAATACCTCACTTAGTTTGTGCCATGTTCCTGTGAGAGCCCTGTCCTGTTGTGCCAAATAAGAGAATTTGGAATGAGTAAAAACAAGTAGCCAAATGAATGGGACGGAGGGACAGCAGTGTGTGCTTCTTTATATCAAAGCGTCTATGCTAATCAGCTGGCTGGTAATATGAGGTTGAGCTGCTCGGGGCTCTGTGGGTATTTGGACCACATTGCTCTGCTGTGCTGGCCAGGTAAGGCACTCTGCCAGCACCAGGCTCTCTGCCAAGCTGGATTGGAAATGCACTGCCAGCGTACCGACGCTGGCTGCCGGCTCCAACCACCACATTAACCTGTGGATGCTACTGTGAAAAAACACCAAATATACAGGTAGATGCCAAAATAAGGGGAATTCTGATGAAATCTCGAGAACCTAAAATACATATACGGTGTTCCCAATTAGTGGCCAGGTGTTTTTTTTTTTAGTTTGTTGGGTTTTTTTTATTTTGTTTTGTTTTTCTTTCTTGAAATAATTGAATGAATGAAGCATCATATGTGTTGACATCTGTGGCTCAGGTGGTAGATTTATTAACAGGATTGACACTAGTGGGTACATCAACCACAGTTCTAGTCATTGTTGTGGTCTTTAGATGGTGGGCTTATTGACCAACCAAAAACACCGCTACATGACTAACATGGCCAAAAATGAGTAAACTACTCTTTATTTATGATTGTTACACCCAGCCTAGCTTGGCATTTAGTCTCCTAAATGTGAAGTAAAAACTAATATTTTTTTTACATTTCATAGTTACAGTGAACAAATTGGAAATTTGTGCAAGATTGTAAGGGACTACAGTATTAGCCAGGGGGTAGTCCCAAAAACTAAAAGAACTTAGTTAAATTCAGGGTCGTGCTTAAATGTTAAAAAGTACACTGACTTCCTGTAGCTGCTGGTGTGGAAGATATTCATTATACAGCCATGCAGCCTCCTGACCTCCACATCCTTACTTTAATTTTTATATTACATAAACACCCCACTACAACTTGCATTCATGCTTAATGCAAATGCAGATCAGCTGCATATAAATGTTGGTAGTTGCCTGTTGGCTGCGTGCGACTTGTGTAAGTTGTACACTGCTGCATTATCTTCACAAACTGGAAGTTTACACATCCCTGGGCTATTTGTGCATGTTGGTGGATTTGGGTTTGTTCAGTACTGCAAACCATAACTCCCACAGAGGTGAGGCTTTCTGGCAGTTTCTCCACAGTTCGGGTTGGTAGGTTTAAGACAGTTTTTTGTGATGCTGTTGTGCACAAATTGGTGTCATCTTTTGGGTTTTGATGTATATTAGTATGTTTATTATATGTGTTATGTGGATTAAAGTTGCTGTTTTCCCCTTCTCATTATGGACATCTCTGTTACAGTAAACATTGCTTTTGTGTTGGCTTCGTCAATTACTCTGTTTTCATTCATTCAGTGATGATGACAGAAGGGAAAATAAACCAGTTCATGGAAACCTCAAGTTTGTTAACCCTGAAATTAGGGGAACTGAGTTTTCTGTTCAACAAAGAGATCTAGCTTCACCTCTGAGTCAGTTACCGTGGTAACAGACTCTGTAAACATAACCTGCTCACTGGGAGGTTTTCTTCAAAAAAACCCCCCGAGCTTCTCTGTATCTCCTCCCTCCTGAAGCAGCCATCGAATACAGGGTCTCATTTCCTCATCAGTCTGATCAGTGTTGAAGCCAAATTAATTGACATAACTTTACACTTAAAAATTTAGTTTTCATCCCCTAATGACAGTATTTTTTTGGTCATGCCACTCTACTATTAGACACCATGGACATTTTATGAAATCAGAGCAAATTGCCTGCATTGCTCCTTCTTTCATCGCCAATATGAGTTTTCCTTAAAACATTGGCAACAACATACACGTTTGGAGTAAAACTCAAATATTAATCTACTGAAGGGATTTTAGGTGAGATCATTCATTTGCGTTAAAAAAAACATTCAGTTATGGATTATTACAAGTTAAAATAACAGCTGAATTATATTTGTTTAATATATCAGATATGATTAAACCAATATGATGTACAATTACAAGCCTGTTGGTCTGAAGCAACCATTGGCTTTACCTGTTGGAACTATATGTTAATATTTTATTAACATTTTGAAAATAACATTTAATTCATTTACATTCCACCACTTTATTGCCTGTGATATTAAAAGAAAGTGGAGTTAATGACCAGTTTGCTTTCTTTAAACTGTGATCATATGCTATAAACAGCATTAACACCTGACTTCCCTTTGTTTTCGCTGGTTGCCATGGTGAATCACATATCAGAGCTCCACTGATGATGGTTTTCATGCATGCGCTTAACTCAAGGTGAACATACTCAGAGTTGATCAAACTAACACATCAGTGTTGCTAATGATAACTCAGATTTCAGGGATAAACTCAAATTTGTTAAACCTGCTTTTTAGAACTGACCCCAGATCAGTAAAGTTTGGAGTCATAAAACCAAAACAATAAGATCAAAGATACTAAATTGCATTTTAAAGGGAACTGCAGAAATGAATGATACTTCTCAGAGGTTTTGTCATTAGTAGTACAAGACACATTTGATCCATTGTATGTAAAAAAAACAAACAACAACCCTATAATTCCAGCAGCGTCTTACTTTGTTTGATAAAGATCGTTGGAGTTTGAAGCTTGATTGGATATATATATATTTTTTTATTCTTCAAGAAAGTCTCAATTTTGTATGATTATCTGACTTCTCTTGTTCTGTTTCAGTCTTCTGAGTCAATATGAGACCTTGTTCAGGTAATCCCTAAAGTTATGCAGTGGGTTTTAAAAGAAATGTCTAGACAGTAGCGGCTCAGTGGAGATAAACACCACTACTTTGCTTTTTTAAATGCCTTTCCTCAACAGAGTTAACAA
This sequence comes from Pseudochromis fuscus, assembly GCA_900323345.1. Lineage (NCBI taxonomy): Eukaryota > Metazoa > Chordata > Actinopteri > Pseudochromidae > Pseudochromis > Pseudochromis fuscus. The sequence continues at coordinate 19,878 of OOFC01019132.1, forward strand.
TGTAACTTTAATAATTTCTACTTTACAAACTCTGTAATTAAACTGTACAAACATGATCTCCGTATTGTTTTGACATATATCACAATCATTGCTATGCAGTACTTCAGCTGTTCCCATGGATCTCTGATGAAGATACTGGACGTTATTTGTGAAGCAAGTCTCTTCAAAGACAAAGAAAAAGCAAAGAATACAAGAAGAAATAAGAATCAGACATGAACTCATAAAACACAGTAAAACATTGCTTTAAACCGATATCAAACCTGGATATGATATATTTTTACTTAATAGGTAACACTCCAGTTTGGCTACAATTTCAGAATAAAACACTGTATGTCATCAGAATTTAATTCAACATTTTGGTGCTTCTCTACAACAACGTCCGCCCTACTTCAGAACAATGCAAAATCAAATGGAGCAATCTTTTACAAAAAATCACAGGAAAAAACATTTTTCCTGTCAACATTATAACTGACAACTATTCTCAAAAACATCCAATCACTATGAAGCTGGACTGAAAAGGCAGCAAGCTTAAAAATTGATCATTTGCACTTTTTTTGCTCACTTAAGCAAACAAGCTTCTGGGTCAAGCTTCATATTAAATGGGCTGGATACAAGAGGGGTATCAAACTTAAATTATATCATTAAGAGTTTGTGTAGTTAGTGAAGTGTTGATTTCTTCTCTAAAATGTTGGAGCATACAGCATTTGATTGACATGAAGTTAGTTTGACTTCCAGAGCTGCCTAATGCATGTGTATGGGAAACAGCTATAGGCTGTATATAGAATGCATGAAGCTAAGGTGACATCACCCATTGGTTTGTACACTCACATTTTAAAGGCAGGAGTCTGAACATTGCTATATGCTATTTGGATATGAAGGAAGGAGTGAGTGTGTATGAGACTCCAATTCACCAGTGAATGAGCCTCCAAACCACCTGTAAACCAACAGAGGAGTTGATTTTAGCTAATAACATCAGAACGACTTGTTTCATGAATGATAATGACAATTTTTGTTGAGTTTTTTGGAACCAGCAGCTAGTGTACTTTTTTGCAGCTCTGCACTGGCTAAAGCTTTGAGACCTGGTGGCTACGTCCATCTTTTATATACAGTTAATGGAAACAACAGTGGACCTAGGATGAATCCTTGGGGAACACCACATTTAAACAGACACAGTAGCAAGAGTCTGCTGAGGAGGTTTTGATAAGATTTAAAACCAGCATCATCCTGAGCAAAGCTCTCAGTCCACTGATACACTTTTGAAGCACGTTCATAACAAAAAACTAAATTAAACTAAACTGGACGAAACAAAAAAACATGAATTGTGTTTATCCTTTTTTCTTGTGTTAAGTTGTATTATTGGAAGCATTTATTTTCTTGTCCGTTGCCAGACCGCCAAGTGGACCAGCAGAGAGTGTACGGAGTGTCTTTACTCTTTATTGGTGGGATGGATGTGGGCGGGATGAAGCGTGCCATGAACTGGAGGCAAGAATACAGGGGCTATTATTATTCCACAAACACCACCATAGCACATGGAGTTCTTAACTTATCACAGTGTTACTCATATTATCTAAATCAAGGTTTTCATTGTCTTCAGAAAACACAACAACAAGATTTAATCCTGAATTATTTTTGCTCTTCTTTTTCTCTTTATGTGGCTCTGCTCGTCACTTTCTTCGATTTCATCGCTCTTTGCCTTTATGCAGTCTCTGACCGTCACTTCCTTTTTCTCATTTTATGGTTCTCTCTTTCTCTCAAGCTTTCTGTCCCTTAACCAAACAGTCGTAACTCTGTAATTGGATATGCTGAGATCCTTAATGAAGCAGCTGACGGCCCTCTGGCTGTCCTGTCGTCTCCTGCTATAAAGAAATGTGCTGACAGTGTAACATAGAAGTTATGGGGCAACTTTTGTGAGGCTCCCGTTAAACTTCTGATGTAATGCACCCAGCTGGCGAACAGTGTGAGTGTGTGTCACTGTGTGTTTTTGTCAGTAGGATTGTGTGGGTGGATCATTTGCGTGGAAATATGTGTGAATGTCCAAGCCTCGTCTTTTAAAAAAACCTCGTATCTCGTAGGTTGGCAGCCGTTACGTTTTCCATGCGCTAGAAGGACAAAATGCTCCGTTACGAGTTAAGAGAAATACAACCTTTCAAGCTCAGAGAACCTTTTCAAACCTCATTAAAAAGTGTATTGTCATCAAGCTTTAAAGTGCTCCCTGGGTGCTGACTTCTGGAGACCCATGGTTTTCACCTGACAGCATCAATGTGCAAGTCTTGGCAGTGACTTACAGTCAGACTTACAGTTAATTAAAACTCTAATTAATGCAAATCCAATTGGCAGTAGTGGCAGTTTCCAGCTCTGTCAGCTTGTTAAGGCTTATGCAGTCATGCTACATATGCCTTGTCCTTTACTTAGTATATGACAAATCTGTCGCTGCTCCGACATTCACCCACATGTGCCAGTGAGGTTTTTATTGTTCAGATCACAATGCAGTTTCAGGTGGAATTATAGAAACGCCTGGTGTACATTATTACATTTATTTTAACAGTTCTTGTTTCTTGTTTCTTGCTCACCAGGGAGTGGATCATGCTTTGATCCACCCCACTCCTGTTTCCCTGAAGCCTCAAAATAAGTCTTTGTAGTAATTTATTACCATTTCTACACCACAGTTCAGGTGCACTATGGTGCATTTATTTACCTCTGTACTTCCTGCTGGCTTGTATTTGGGGTCCAGTCATGATTTGCTGCATCCAGGGCAACAGTCATTATTAGGGACCCAGCTTTTATTTGACTCCCAGTTTCTATTTGAGAAACTACGACATATACGGATATACATACGGATTTTTATAAATGTATACTATTGTCTTTTGTATGGATAATATGAAGCAACAGCTTCCTTGAAACTCCCAAACAGCAGCTGCAACTTGTAAATTTCAAAACAAGCAGATTTCAGGAACTGTTTTTCTCACCTCGTACTTTCATAAAGTCAGTCTGATGGACAGTTTGACGATGTTTTCAGAACAGCTGCCATGTTTTGGTGAATATCTAAGTCATGTCCCACGCACATGTTTGCACTTCCACTTTTTTTCCCCCGTCTTTACCTCTGAAATATTTCAAAGCTTTGAGCGCTACAAACAAAATTAAAACCAAGAATGTTGGCATGGCTGAGCACCACTAGAGGAAGGATTGAATGTGTATTTCTAGTTTATATTTGGGGGTACTTTAATTCTGCAACTTTTAGCCCAAACAATGACACTTTCCATACATTTTTGTCACGTACCATTTCCACACATAGCGATACTGTATAGTGTTTGTCTGTGAGACTGTACTATTTTTCTGCTGTAGTTTTATTTATATCTCTTTGTCTTTGCTCCATCAAACGAAGTCTCCCCACAGACATCATTATAAAGGCTAGTAAAGGAAAACTGTCACACACACACACAGATGAAGAAGAAGCAGCAAACGCAGTTCAACGAACAGACTCTCTCACCACAGGTCTGCTGCCCTGACTGTGCAAACAGGAGAGAGCTCAAACTATTTACCTGAAGATTTTCATCAAGGTAATAAGAAAATGCCTTAATTTTAAGTGATTAAAAAAACTAGTGAAGTAGAAATAAGTAAAACAGTTGTAGTTCATTAACTAAACACAAAGTTGTTTTTTTTTAGTAAAACACACACTGTGTTTTCCATGGAGAGATGTGAAGAGTGGATCAGTTAATTCATAAGTACCACAAATCTTCATCGCATCAACCTATTGTCCTTTAATTTGAAAATCACTCGCTTTGCTCAGCGAGCAACTGGTTCGACTTCAGCAGTTCAATGTTTTGCAATAAAGGTAGGCACACTGCTGCTGAATGTTTAATGATTCTGCCTAATGATTCTGATAATAACAGGCAGGGGGTGGTGAATTAGAAAGAGAATTAGCACAAACAATTAGCTCTAAAATACCGCGGCTCACCGAGACAACCATGATGATCATTTAGTGTGTGCTCGCACAACGCTAGCTCTCTGCGTACGGCGTTATACCTTTTCTAATGGTCTCCGGTAGAATTCACTAAAGAACCGAGCGGAGCCTTGACCCAAGGAGCATGCTAATCACATCTTATTTTACAAGCTGCAGCGAAGGACTGGCTTTTTGTGCAACCTTGCACATGCATGCCATTTCATTTTACTGTGGGGGATGGCACTGAAAACTGCTTATATTCACTGAAAATACAGAGAGACTGGAGCTGTGGTTTGTCAGGTGATTAGTGGGATAAGGTGATAACGGGCTAACAGTGTGTGTCTCTGTGAGAAAGGCCTTATACTTCTTCAGAAAGCCTGTTGCCATTTGATATCTTTAAGCTGTTAACAGCCACTTTACTCCATTAAGAAAATACATTTGTTCGAGTCATATTTCAAGCTTACGGGAGCTTAGTGTTTGATTTATTTTCTAGTCTGATTATCAGAATTATATTAAAAATTTAGCACGTCAGCCACTGAAACAGTCCCAGAGAAACAAGCTAATCAGCTGTAATGCATTAAAATAATATCATTTTGCTGCCGGTTATTTCTGCAATAAAATCATGAATCATAATATAATCATCACAGTCAGTACAAAACTGCTGTTGTTCAAATACCAGCTTGTTCATATCTAGGGATGGGTATTGTTAGGATTTTTATGAATCCGATTCCCATTTCAGTTCTGCTTCTTGATTCTGGTTCCTAACGATTCCATATTTCGATTCCAAAATCAAAAAAACAGGAAGCCAGGAAGTGCAACCTGTCTTGCAGCTTATTTATTTCCCTTACGTGTTGCATATTCAACGTTCACCGCTCTCTCAACTAAAATGAAGCCACACGTTTGAGCGCTTTCCCCGGTACATTTCCTGTTGCCATGCGGCGTCACGTGACATGTTAGATACGTAACAGACAGGTCCTGGCAGATATCTAAAGTCCGAATGCAGCCATTGTGTAAAATGAGCGCATCTAGGAACCGATAAGTGGAACCAAAATTGTAATTTTTTTATGGATACCCGGTACTCACTAAATTTAATGTGGTTCCAAGTAGGAACCGAATTTCTGTACCCAACCCTATTCCTATCAAACCTTACAGTTGCAATTTCAAAGATTTTTATTTACATACACACCTGTTATGTCACTGATGTGACTGTGTCAATGGCCCTCTACTGAAATGATATAAAAGTCATCGCTGACAGTCTTTAAACCGAGTGTCTGTGGTAGCATTCCTTCCAAGTTGTGCACAGTAAGTGAGGAGTTATTGCTTATTTAATGGTGCTGCTTTCTGCAGCTCCAGACCTGCTCTTCAACTCATCACTGTGTGAAGCATTGTACTGTGTTTTCCTCTGGAAGTGAAGGTTACCACAGCTGAACACACACACACACACACACATGCACACACACACACACAGAATCAATAACTGATGAACACACTGTTCCAAACAGTGGCCCTCACGCAACAACATTTCTCTTATATTTCACTGTAAGAAAAAAAAATAGAAAAATCAACTCACAATGCACTAAACCACAGATGAGATGGACGTAGTCTATGGCATTCATTTAGTCTCAAAAGTTGCACCTACACATGATGCAAGTGCACAGAAAAGTATCTGTGGGCAGAAAAGCATCTCCCCATCAGCACATTGACCATCCATGTGCACATGTGCTCAGTTCTCTTCTGCACGCTATCAACCATTGGAGACCAGAGCTGTCAATCACGCAGTAATGCATTCCTTCCTCTACCTGAAGCTTAATGTCTATTTAATAATTAAATAATTTTCAGATGGACCACCAGATCACTAATACAAAGCGTTGACTTTAGCTAATGACAGATGAATGACTTGTAGAAAATATGTATTGGCTGAGTATTTCAGGATGGAAAACAGACGTCAGTTTAATAGAAGTCAATAGGGGCCAGAGTTTTTGATCAGATCTCATGGCCATTGGTGTTGTTTGCACTTTTTTCACCCAGTAGCTGAATCTACCTTATCTACCCTATGGAAATAACAGCGGGCCAAGGATGGACTCTTGGGCAACGCCACAATTAAACAAACTGACAGAGGAGCAAGAGTCTGCTGTTACAACAGAGGAGATATAACCCATTGTGACAGTGGCCATCTCCGTTTTGAGGCAAGTTTAAAACTAGACAAAAAATTATATATATTAAACCTTCTCTTTTGGTTGATCTCTGAAATGAATTGTGTTGAACATTTCTTCTTGTAATAAGTTGTATTAGTGGAAGAATTTATTTTCTTATTTTACCAGACCATCAATTGAAACCAACTGGAGCCAGCATCTAGTGGTCATCAGTGACATTGTACTTTTTTTGCAATTCTGCATTGACTTCATTTCAAGTCCATCTTCTATATATAGTCTATGATATTCAGTCAGGCTGCTACCAAGACTGAATATGAAGCATTTTTTGCTATTAAAGTTCTTAAAGAAAAACACAGCATGCCATGGTCAGACCTTTGCTTTTGTGGCTCAGGTAAAAAAATTTAAAAAAGAGTCAAATTTACATATGAAAGAAAAACATTTTACAGAAAAGTTTTGATGAGGACTAAAGGTCTTACCATACGTAGGTTTTTATGTATTGTATAAGTTATTCTGCTTCTCTAAAGACCACGTCCAAGGCTGCCTCCCCCTCTCTGCTCTCCCTCCACCTTTCCTCACATTCAACCCACCAACCCTCACAACAACAAACAAATGCCTTTCAGTGTTTTTATTTTTTTCTTTTGTCAATTGCAAATCTGCTAACAGCTCCTTGTCATTCATTTGTCCCTATTCAAAGCATCCACCCAAGGTCAGAGTCCCTCCATGTGTACAAAGTGAGTCGTTCTGTGAATGAGAGGCATTCGAAGGCCGATGTCAAGCACACTTTCAAGGGTCAGATGCTGTTCTGAACAGACTGAGTGTTTTGTTTTGTGTTGGCTGTTCAAGTGCCAAGGACTTATGACGCATTTGGTTGTTAAAAGTGTGTTGAGCAAGATTCATACAGTGAAGTGGTAACTTCACTTTTTCAATGTCTTTGCTCAGAGAGAGATATATGCAAGTACAGCACTTGGATCACTTGTGCGGTTTTGAAGAATCACCGCTGTCTTTGGAAAAGCTGATTTTCTTACCGCTGACCTGCCTGTGCTGCGTTCAGGGTCCTGGTGAAGCAGCAGATTCCTAATTTTCCTTAAATATTCAACCTGTTATTTAAATTTATCATTCTTAATTCAACAAGTTATTTTATTTTATTTTACTTTAGTTTGTGGATCTCAAAGACCTTCACGATAAAATAAATTGAATGCCTAAAGAGTTTCACATGAAGATAGATGTAGAGTCGGGTCAAGATCTTACAATATTCTAAAAAGATACCCACAGTTGACGCCATGAGTGAACACTTGGTGAAGGTAATCAAAGTGCCAGCAATGTGTAATTTCTCCAACCGTCAAATCCACAGGAAATACACAACGGACATGTCATTTATAGAAGCTATGGACAATTCTGGTCTTTGAGGGCCACTGTCCTGCATGTTTTAGATGTGTCCCTCTTCCTACACCTGATTCAAATGATCAGCTCATCATCAACTCTGCAGAAGCCTGCTAACGATCCTGATCACTTGGATCAGGTGTGTTGGAAGAAGGAAACATCTAAAACATGCAGGATAGGGGCCCTCAAGGACCAGGGTTGCCCACCCCTAATCTAATGTATCTACATATAAGCACTTTATAAGCACTGATGTTAACATCCTTATTCCTCAGCTCACGTATTAGCTGGAAATGACCAGTTCATGTTAAAACACAGTTTCCTGCTCGGCTTTGTTCTTCTGCTGCAGTGATTTTTGTCAGAAAGTCTTTTGAAACACTGCACAAAGGAGTGAAAATGCATTTTATTATATGTTCAATAAAACTTCTGCTCAGTGGGAAACAACTCCTGCATATTATTAAAGACAAAGTTTTGGCTTCAGATAAAAGGCATTAAAAAAACAAGTAAGGGAGTGTTGTTACAACAAATTTCAAAGTGTTCAGATTCATTTTTTTGGATGGATTTTAGCTTCACTGCCTCAAAAATGTCACACACAACCAAATATTGTTTTTTAGAAATATGCGTGTATTATTTTTGTGTGGCTTTGTTTTGAATTTATGTAATTTCAGTGAAGGTAACTCCATCTTAATGCCAAGGTATTTAGTATTTTTAGCACCAAATTTTATGTTTAAAGACAGAAAAACAAATACTTTTACTACAATACCCGTTCACATTATAGCTTTGAGCCTTTTATTCACATTAACCTGTTATTTGTTGGTTTAAATGAATAGTTTACCTGATTGAACCACCTGATGATTATGTATTGTGACACATGACAACATTAGAAACAGAAATTGTGTTGAATAATTCAGATACTTTATTTATTGTAAAAGTATAAAACTAAACATGAGATCACATTTGTTACACAGGAATCAGAATAGGTAATAGATTGATTATACACACTTTAATCAACTGTGATTGAACATCATTTCTTAGCTTGATAGACTGTGAAACATCAGGTTTCAGCTTTTAAAATATCCTAATGCATTCTTTTGAAGTATTCTAAGCAGTAACATATTCAATGCACAAGTATACCAGCAATGCAGTATTGTTTTTGTGTTTCATCTGCCATCAACATGTTCCACTGATGTCCAGCCTGAAGTATAAACATGGGCCAGTGTTGTGTAAAAAAATGTGATGTACAGAGTTCAGGATTGTGACATCACATTGCAAAGCATTTTGGGATTTATGGTCCACTCATCAGCAGCCACATTCGTTCCTATCAATTTCTACACTTGTTAGCGCACAAACTTTCTGGTGATTTCATTATATTGTACCAACAATGGGACGCAGATGGGATGCGGCAGTAAGTCTCATCACTGGTCTGGGAGAAGTTAATCAGTTAATCATGTTCTTAGCCCACTCTTCAGGTTGGGGCTAAAACACCTGTCAGTCTCTCTTGTTTGGTTGTGTAACAGCAATACAACCAATCGTGATGTTGTCATGTTTGGGGCTGTGGTAGGCAACGTTAATCTATTACATAAATATGGACAAAACAATGTTCCCGAACAAACCAGTGCTTCTCTTGCACTGTAACAGATTTGTAATTTTCAGAAATAGCGCTACAGGCTTGGATGCTTCAGCTGTTTGCCGACCATTCACTAAAATCATGAAGAAAACAATAGCGATCGCTCACATCCAGGCATCTGTTCCACCTCTTTAAATGATGCCACACTTTTTTTTTGGTGTCCTGTAAAATGTCTGTTATAGTATTAATATTATATGTATCAAATACGCATTTTTGACTCCTGACGCTATTTGGCTATTTACCATTGCAGACCACAAACATGGTGGACACACCCATAATCCACTGCGACATGATGCATGTTCCTGAACTCTACTGGTGTTTTATGCAAACATTAATGTATTTAGCATGATCACAGTGATACACATGATGCAATTTGGTTGGTAACACTGCATTCGTGAAAAGACGGTCACACCCTGACCCCGACTTGCACATAATGGCAACTTGCTAATCTGGCAGTGATGTAAACTTGTTGTAAATTGTGATTTGTAGGGATAGAGACCCAGAGGATTGATATTACAGAAGAGAAGTCAGATTGGTGAATCCTCAGTTCTTTTGACTTGTGTTCCTCCTAACACACTCCTCTGTGTGGTTAATGGCCTCCATTGTATTACGGACAGACAATGACTCTGCGGCCAATCAGTGTCAGCGGGTTAGGTGTCCAGCTGAATGTATGATAGCAATTAGAGCTTCGGTGATGTATTCTGTACAAAACTAGTGCGCTGCATCCCATGACGTTAGCCTGCAGGGATAATAACTCTCAAAGTGTTAGCATTTTCCTAATTGTATTATTTCCAGCGTTCTACCTTCCATCTGCCGTCTCCCTCCGCCGCCCCTCCTCCGATCCTTCCTTCCCTCCCACCCAAATGAGATGGGGTGATGGACTCCTCCATTACATGAATGCTATCAAGGGAGTGGTTAATGAGAACAGATAAAGCTCTCCCTATCAGTTAGCTGACCCATTATCGTTCCTTATTGTGGCAAAATCTCATTTGACTGTGTTTTAATTAAACAGCGGCGGCTAAGTAAAAGGCCGCCTCGCATTCAGCTCGGCTGAACCCGGGGCACCGCAGCAGTAATCATTTGGCACAGGTAACTTTTAATCATTCTGCCAACGCAACATGGGACTCACCCTCCGCTGTGATATGTAGGCAGCTTATTAGAGGTCCCTTTTGCTGGCTGCCCCCAATTGCTCTTTTTGAAGAACACAAGGAAAAAAAAAAAAAAGCCCACATGTTTCAAGGCCTGCTGTACGGTATGGCATCAAGAGGAAAACAGAGAGAGAGGGAAGAGAAGAAGAAGAGTTCGGTGAAGCATAGAAGCAAAACTAGCTTTAATCACCCTCCCTTAACCCCCCACCCCCCACCCAACCCCATACACACCTAAAAG
>OOFC01019137.1:0-12818 GCA_900323345.1 Pseudochromis fuscus
AGCTCTCCTCGTCGTTCTTCTCTGTTCTTTATTCAATCCTCCAGTGCTGTGTCATTGATCTCCACTTACTGATCACACTGTTTTTGTTTTTACATCTCAGCACAGTGCTAATGGTGACTGACAGACACTGAAAATGAATAGGAAACCTCATCTGCTGAGGTTGGCCTTTTCCCACATGAAGGAAACCGATTTCATGTACAACTTAAAAAAACAAAACACTGTTGCTGTCTACAGTAAAAATGTGTACTGCTTCCTGTGTTTTGGTTTTCTACAAGAGCTGTTTGCAGGTTTGAAGATGTGGATCCCACCTGGCAAGCACTCGAGAAATCCTTGACATTCATTCGCTGATAAACAGGCCACATAAATATGAGTAGAGTGACATTTGCAGATGGTGGCTGATGGAGGAAAGAGTGGCCAACGTTTACTCCTGGAGAAACTTCAAAACTCTAAATGTGACAAGAAGCCTCTGATTCAACGACAAACCCAAAATCTGGTTTTTATTTATTACATTTGGAGGAGCAGAGTGTTTCTCATGGTATCAGGTCCTTTCTGGTCTAATGTCACAGAGTTTACGTCAGACTCCACGAGGAACCCTAGTTTCAATTTAACTATGAAAAGTTACTCTACGATCCGTGTAAACATCGCACATCAAATGTGATCAAAACCAGGAAGAGATTAATAACTGAGGTACCCCTGTGCCTCAGGTTTGTAGACTCACTCAAGTTAAAAATGAAAACTGGAGATAAAAACTGGACGGAGCACTGACAGCTCAGGTTCATATGATTCAATCAGCCTGTACCGAGCTGTACTGGGTTCTCTGGGAGTCCTCCAGTGGCTGGACTGAGGTTTAAACATTCAACAGTTTGAGGTGATGAACAAAGTGGCTCCATTAGTTTTACTTGTTTCCACCTGTATGTTTGTTTTCCTGTGTTTACACCAGCAAATTTCTCCCACGCTAAAAATAGTTTTAACTTGAGCAAAAACTTATCATCAATCAATCAATCACAAGAACCAATCAGAGCTGAGGTTCCCTGACATCACAGAGGAGCAGAGATGGAGGAGGAGTTTATCGTCACCGTCTCAGGCCGACACTAATGTGATGTCACCATTTTGAAGCCAGGATTTTGGTGTTTGAACGTGGCCATGTTGGTTGTTTGGAGCCAGAAGTGACCATATTTGGACATGAAGGAGGCGGGACTCCAGTGGCTGTATTCAGGTGAAAGTTCACTTCACATTTGGTGTGAACTCAGCTGAAGTGTGAGTCACAAACATGAAACCAGGACAGATGCTGAGAAACTCTGGTTCACACCTTTCTCTCACTTCACACTTTTTCTTTTCCACAACTTCTGTGTCTATAAGACCAGAGACACTGCTTCATATTCATTCACTTACGCACCACTTCCCCCAGGGACACACCCATTGACAACCATCTACGCTGCTGCTGGTTGACTGGAGCAGCTGGGAGGGTTAAGTGCCTTGCTCAAGGACGCGTCCTGTGGGAGTGAAGAATGAGTCCCGCTCGCTTTTCTCCCCCCTGGACCATTCATCATCCTCGTTCTCCACTCCCATCTCTTTATCTGTAACAATCACCTCCAAACACCCTCCACTCATCCTCAGCGTCTCCACCCTCTCCTCCTCTCCCTCCATCACTGTCTCTCCCCCGAGCCCTCCCAGGCTCCATCTCCCTCTTTTCCACACCACCCACTGCTCCTATGATCACTCCAGTGCTCTGATGAATGACTGAGTTTGACTTGGGTGGAGGAGGTGGGGAGTGGAAGAGGATGGGAGGGGAAGAGTGGAGAATAACAGTGACATTAAGTTTAGCTTGAGAGTAATTTATCACTGATTTCTGTTTATCAGTTTAAAAAAATCCAGCCCACAACTTTTGAATCACTCGCTGTGGTGGTTGGACATGTCTGAGGTGGGAGGAGACCAACAGTATTTTAAAGGTTATTATATCAGTTTTTGAACAAATGACGGATGATTAACGCTGTTTACGCTTGGTTTTAAAATGCGGGCGACAGTGGACAGCCAGCACACATGTGTTCACACCTGGATTTAACATGTGTCTCCAAACCATCCACAGCCTCGTATTTTGAAGAAAGGTGTTCAGTAGCTGAACATCACCATGTTGGTTTTTGGGAACCAGAAGTGACCATATTCAGACATGAAGGGAGGAGTGGGGAGGCGGGTCTAACCCTTCAATCCGAGGACACTGTCCAATGAGCATGAGACTCCAAATTAAACTGTGGTTTGTGTTTACTTTTTCCTCAACACAATCCAAAATCCAAACTCACAGTTCAACTTCTTACATCTCTATTTATATCTGACTTCATTAATTCAGAGAAACTTCTTTCACTTGGAGTGCGAGGATATTTTGTTTCCTAGGTAACCAGTTAAAATCTGCAATCTCTAATTATTTCTTATTTAACAAATCACAACCAGGAAAAAGATTCAGCAGAATGTGAAGCTGATTTCTGGAGAATAACAACTTGCAAAGAGTACATAAAACACTCAAGAACTTTATAGATAATCTTCATTTAAGTGATTTAAACATTTAGAAAATATGGCAAAATATGAGTTTCTTTGGTTTTATTGTAACGTTTGTGATTGTGTATCTTTGCATATTTTGTTTAGACTATAAAGGAAGTGACGTCAGTGCAGGGCAAGAGAACCAGTATCCATCCTGAGGTGTAGTCCACCTGCAGAAAGTGGTGTTATCGGCATCAAAATGACACAGTTCTGCTGTCAGATCAATAAATGATATTGGTTATTTTCAGATTTAAACCCTGTGTGATGCACCCGTGGACATTTTGACAGCTGCGGGGTAGATCAGGCTTCACAGAGCCGACAGTATCAGAAAATGTTTTCTGAAGCAGCATTTTTGGTAAAACTGTACGAAGACAAAGACCAGGATTCAGAGACCAAAGTAAAATTACAACAGAGAGCGCGGTGGTTGTGGAGGTTGCACATATTTGATGTATTTGCTCCAATTATAGAGAGATCACTTCTTGTCAGTGTGTGAAAGTTGGAGCGTTTGGGAAGGACAGAAAGGGAGAGACTGATAGTTGGATTTAACTTTCACCAGCTCCTCAACCAAGAAGCTAAATCCACCTGCTGGCTTTGATGGGAGCAGAGGAGGATAAATGGAAATATATAGTAGAGGATAGAAGATGAAAGAAAAGCTTTCCTTTATCCTTTCACCCCTCCACCCGCTCTGCTTTTCTTACTTTGACCCCAGTTTCTAACACTTGCCACTTCAGCAGAAACCACCAGAGTTTCTTCTCCACCAGTTTCCATCACAAAGACACATCTGAGTGAGAACTTACTTCCTGTCCAGAGAGGTAGTAAGCAGCCAGCAGTCCCCCGATGAACCGGATGTTGACCTCAAACACCGACACCTCGGCATTCTGGGAAAACAAGAGAGCACAAAATAAACACATCACACAGGATCACATGACTTTTGGTTTCACCGTTTGTCCGTCAATGTGCTCTGTGTCACCGTCGTCATGGGAACGATGAGAGGCCGTCAACATTTATATTTCTAAACAAATCCTGCATCAAACTGTAAAACTCAAAACTCAAACCAGGGGCAGTGAGTTTGATGTAGGACTGTAAAATGTGACAGTGTCTTCAAAACAAGACCAACTACAACCAGGTGCTCTGTGTGTGGATGAACCATAGACTGTATATAAGAGATGGAGCCCAGTTGGGGGTTTTTTTGAGCCAGAAATGACCATATTTGGATATGAAGGGAGGAGTAAGGAGGTGGGTCTGACCTTTGAACCTAAAGATCCAATATGGACGAGAGTGGAGTTCAGCTGTAAACCGGACTCCAAACCACCTGTAAATCACTGGATACCAGACCTGTCAATCAAACTAACCACACCCCTAATATCTCCTTAATGATAAGTGATTTTCAGATGGACCACCTGTCAATCAGACTAGCCCCGCCCCTAACTCCTCCCACCAGGTCACTGAGAAGAAGAGTTGACTTTATCTAATGACATCAGAATGACTTGTGGAGAAAATGTATCAACTGAATATTTCAGGATATTTGATTTTTTTTAAATTGGAGCCAGCCTCTACTGGTCATCAGGGGTATTACACCTTTTTGCACTTATGCATTGGCTTCACTTTTGAGAGGCAGTGGCTACATCCACTTTTCATAAACAGGTTTCTGTGTGTACCTGGTACTAATCAAACCAAAGTCATTACCCCATTACCCTGACTACAGCTCCACAGAAGAGAGAGTACTGGTGTTCAACCTGCAACCTCTGGCTGCTCTCTGATAGACCACCAGCAGTAGTTGTAGTCGTGCTTGAGCGAGCGAAATTATTCATGTGAAATTACTACATTTCTCCATGATTGACAACATCCTTGATGACATGGCAGCTGCGATACAGAAAGATTACTCATCTGGAACAGTATGCAGCCTGCTACATCCAAACGCTGAGAGCTACTTGCAAATTACAATGTGACCTTGCTCTCATATTTCCACGTTAGAAATGAAAACACAGGAGATGAGGGCGTTGCCTCCACATCTTTAAAGTGCAGTGTGAAGGACCCTGGTTTCACAGCAGGGGGAGGAGGAACGTGGAGGAGAGCAGCAGCACTGTGTTTATGTTGGTGGAGATGTTTACTGTGCAGCTCACACTCTTATTAGTGCTCTCCTCTGTTACCTGATTAACTGTCGCCTTTGTCACCATGGATACGTTCAAATACCAAACTACTGACGTCACGTTAGCTTCATTCTATATATAATGAATGTATTTTAAAATATTTCAAGTTTTTATGAGAAAATCTGTTTAAACTGTTTTATATTAAATATGTAAGTCCACAGTTTATATTACGAAATACAAAAAAATCTGTAAAATAAACAGCTAAATACTCAGTAAAACAACATCTTTTCTGTGCAGTACATCTGATGACGTGATGATGTGAGATCTGAAGCCTCTTGGTTGTAACACATCTGAATCCCTCCTGAAACACACACTTTGTTTACTGCTCTATAAACTGGAAACATGTTGTTTTGCGACCTGCTCGGTGTATCAGCAGAAGACAACATGAGTGCAGCAGACCTACAGTCGACCTTCAGTTAAAATGGTTTTGCACACGGTCACGATGTGTGATAATAATACAGCGGCGTCACTTGCAGCTGGGCCCCCCCTCAGATCCCATGTGTGCGGGGAGGGGGGGGTCTGCACGAGGAGCGAGGTGCTGGATGCCTTTCATCTTCTGTGTTGCTTTCTTCTGGAGTAACACCCACGGGTGCATATCTCTGCTCTTGCCTTTATTACTCTTTACTCCTTGTTGTCATCACCTGTCATGTGTTTGTATCCCTCATGCACTATAGATAGAGTTAGTGCACATAATTGCATGTGTGTGTATTTATAAATAAATGTGTGTGCACCATGATTGTCTAGTTTTCATCAATAATAAACCCCACACATTTTTTTTACTATATTACAAGAACAGAATTCATATTAAACAGCTGCATTAAATCAGCAAGAGAAGGATAATGAGAGGTTTTTTTAATGAAGGAAGAAGCAGTGATGGACTCTTCAGTCACTCACTGTCATGGGCTGAATGTAGAACAGATGAAGCTAACGTGATGTCACCCGTTGGTTTGTGGACATTTTTCCAGGGGTTCAGTATTTGAACATGTTGGTTGATGGAGCAGGAAGTGACCATATTTGGATATGAAGGGAGGGGGTGAGGAGGTGGATCTGACCCTTGAAACTGAGGACACTGTATAAATGTGTATGACACTCGAGGTCACATCTCATCTCATTAGAGACCAGACCTGTCAATCAAGTTAAATCTTCCTCTTTTGAAGCTCTATGGTTTGTGTAATCACAGAAACAAGGACAGAATCATGGAATAATTTGACTAAACTGCTGTTTTCATGAGAAAGAGGAAGGTGTATCTGAGGAGACTATTCCCGGGAATCACTAATGCATTGCACAATCCATGCATCACTCCCTAAAACAAGCAGCGGCCCGAGACGCCAGCTAAGTCTGCAGGACAACTTCAAACTCCAGAGCTGAGCAGTTCGGGATGACTTCCACGTGTCTGATGATATCCTGTCAACCAACTATATCTGGAAACCATCCAATTTGCAGCAAGCGTGAACAACTTATAATTTTCTTTCCTTTTAGAGAAACATGATCAGCACAGCAGGGGGCACAAAGCAAACAGGACGGGCTCCTCATCACGAGGCGGATGCAGCCTGTCTGATGTTGTGTTGATCCTGATGAAGGGAGGGAAGCTCTCATAAAGCTGAAGGCCAGCAGCTTTATTCTGCAGCATCCATCTATAAAACTCCCTGTCTGTCCGTCAGCCTCACTTGTTAGTGGTTTACAAGTGTAGTTTAGGAGCAGCAGTGAAACACCCTGATTTAAAAACACCTGCAGGAAACACAGATCGGGCTGCAGGAGTTACATCGATGGCTGACAGCAGCTCAGGTCTAAAAGTTCTCAGTTAAATGTAGTTTCATGTCTGATCTCCTCTTATAAGGTAAAGACAAACTGTACCTGTCCTCTCTCCTGTTTCCAACCTGTCCTACTTCCTCTAATAATACCCACCATACAGTACACACAGAAATCTGTCAACACGTCTGATTAGACCTTTGCTCTTGGTGCAGTTTCCAGACAAAGATAATCAGTGCTCGTCAGTCCTGGTGCTGCTGCTCTTAAAGGGGTCACAGGAAAATTATAATTAACACCGAGGCAACAGTGCACAAGTCAATTTGTCTTTTTTTTAATAGATTCCTGAAAAAGTGACTAAACTGTCACACTTTTGATACGCTGGCTCCAAAAACTCTGGACTTCAATTTGAAAATGGTCAAGCCAAAATTGGGACTTAACTTTTTCAAATACTACTATAAATGTTAAATATTGTTTCCAGATTGGTCTGTGAAATATTGGAAAAAATAACAATGAAAATAGCTGTAATATTAATGAGGTCATTTAAACCCTGAACACAGCTCGACCAATGATTTTTAAATCTCCCCATGAGTGTTGCCCTTCATTATGCACCCACACAGTACAGTATGTGTCATGTAATAAATCCCTTCCCAGGAATATATGAAGGTACACTGCAGGTCAACACTCCTGCAGATACCAACATTCACACTCTTATTAATTCATTAATTTCTATTCATTCATACGAGATGCTGTGTGAATACTGAGCGGGTGAGATTCTCCACATACATTAAACATCATCCGTGTTGTCTCATCCACACTGTGTGGTCCATGTCAGTGTAACATGGTTTGGCTCAAAGGCTTCACCAGAGCATGAAAAACTGTGATGACAGTGCTTCAGGTTTGAAGAGAAACAATTGAAAAACATGTCATCCAGACGACGTCGCTAAAATACCGAATTCTGCAACAACTTGTCATTTCAGGTGACGAGAGAGCGGCGCAAACAGAGCTGGAGGAGTCACTGTCAGACGTCTTTCACCTTCAGCTAAAGGCTACAAGGGGAGGGAGGCGAGGGATCTAATCATGCCAAACATGACAGCATTCAGTGTAGCGGCGAGAAGGCAAAGACATGAAAATTAAACAGCACGGGGTGAAGAGGAAAAGACGAGGATGTGAAAGCTGATTCTGTGTTTCTCAAACTGTTTCCACCCTGTAGACTGTGGATTTGGATCAGGAGCTCCTGCATGGCCCTGTTCACACTGGGTTTTAAGATGTGTCTCAGGTGATCAGATTCACTGAGATCTGATTTCTCACGTGGAGGTCGTCTGGGACCAGAGACTGTATTTAAGATGGATGAAGCATCTGGGTCTCAAAAGTGAAGTGAATGAGACCGGACATTTTTTCCACAAGTCACTCTGATGTCATTAATGAAGTGGGTCATTAAGTCGATATTAGGCTTCAAAAAGAGCCACGTCGTCAGGTTCAAGGGTCAGACCCACCTCCTCACTCCCCCATTCATATCCAAATATGGTCACTTCTAAAAAAAAACAACATGGCAACATTCAAACTCTGGGCTTCAAAACACGAGCCCACAAACCAACAGGTGACATCACACTTGCTTCGTCCATTTCTATACACGGTCTGTGTCTGGGACTGACCACATCTGTTGCAGTGTAAATGCTTCCTGATGGGTCACCAGTAATAAAAAAGGTCATCAATACGGGGAATGAACGTCATTAACGACTCTCACAGAAACAGTTGAAATGACTTCGCTGACTGTCAGCAGGACGGTTTGGAGACATGTTAACTACAGGTGTGAACACAGATGTGTCTCAGCTGTCCACTCATGATCCAATAACATGATACACCCTCATCAAACTGCACGTCAACCTTCCTCTCCATCTCTGCTACGTCGTGTCTGATCAGATCTTCACTTTAACCACAGTTATTAATGATTAGTTAACAGGAGGACCTGGTGGATCGGATGCAGACCTGGTGCCGATACATCCATCATCTGAGGCCAGGCTGTGGTGCGGGGGCCCAACTGGGACAGTGAAGAGTCCAACAGTGACTCACTGCCTGGCTCCACCTGACATGGCAGCTGTTTAATCATTCATTAGTGGTCAGGCTGGAGCAGCAGGAGGAGGAGGAGGAGGAGGTGGTGGAGCGAGGATGAAACATATGTAATAACAATGTTCACAAATATGTTAGAAGCACATGAGAACGGTACAGTAGTTTTTAAGCAGGGACTATCTGACACGCAGATAGACACCGATTTACTGGACTCATTTAAGATCCAGCAAAACACAACATCTGAGCAAAATTACTAATGACACATTGGAGAGGTCGACCAGGTCAGACTGAGCTGACTGGTTAGTTTAAAATAAGAGACTAACACAAAATTATTTATAATACATCAATGTTTAACACAAGTCCACAAGTCATTATGATGTCATTCACTACAGTCAGCTGTTCTTTGTGATCTGGCAGATGGACCCGCCTCCTCACTCCTCCCTTCTTTTCCAAATATGGTCACTTCGGGCTCCAAACAAACCAACATGGCGACATTCAAACACCAAACTCCTGGTTCAAAACGAGAGTCTACAAACCAACGGCTGACGTCACAGTCTATGGTAGAAACTGACGACAGTGAAATGTTTCAGCTCTTCAGGTAAAATCATAAATTTGAATTTCTGTTGAAAATCTACACACACATGCAGGATGATACTGTCTCCAACCTGAGACAAATCAGTGGATGGTGCCTTGATGAAGGTTTATACTCTCTGAAGTAGTTTACAAAGCTCCTTTACATCCTTCATCCCAAACTGAATCCATCAACGTCTTAAATCTAAACTACAAATTGAAGAAAGTGAAAAAGGAGAAAACATAAAGACCAGAGCAGCCTCCACAGTGAAGGAGCACAGTGACAGTTATGTCAATGTAACGTTGGGGACTCGCTCTCATATATGCACAGACGAGTGATTAAACTTGACTGAGAGTGATGTCTTTAATCTCCTAAATGGAAATCCAGACTATGGCCTTATTCCAGCCTCAGAGCTGTGACTGGAGAGGCTGGTACAGCTGCAGCCTTGGGGTTGAACAAATCTTTGATATTCACAAGGGCCAAGCTTAATAACACTTTTGCTGCCAATTACGCTGCTGGGCCACTGCGGGCTTCACAAAATACCTCTCCCTATGAGCTGGGGAATTACCTGTTTTGTTAAAAAAAAGGCCCGAGCAAAAAGCCAGAATAATGCCCCGACCGTGCTGCTAAGATTCAGCCTAAGCTAGCTTAACCTTTAATGAACGTTACAGTAGCTGGGAGCTAATGCATGCAGCAGGTGTACGAGCATCAAACCGAGCGGTTAATGAAAACACGGTGACACACCTCCCTCCTCCTCTTGTTAACTGAGCTTCATCCTCTCATCTCTCCTCCTCCCTCTCCACTCTGATCTCCTCTCCTCACTCTTATTACTCGGCTCGAGCAAATTTGCAATTCTTTCCTCATCGTCTCATATTCCTGTCATTGTTATTGCATTGGTTTTACCTTTTCATGACTGCACACCTTTTTCATAAGGCACAAATCTCATATCGGTTGTTGTTGAGGGAACTTTTATTACCTCTGCTGCTCCAGCAGGTACTTTGGATTTCACTCTGCAGGGAGAGACACTTTTATTTAAGGAATCCACATGTCGTCATCATCGCTCCAATGTGTCTCCATCTGACCTAAGGTTACCTTTTAACCCTTCACATCCAAAAATGTCTCCCTCTGTCCATCTAATGCACTTTGTCTCTTTTCATCTTCCACTTCAGAAGAACTATGTAAAAATCCAAACAGATGATGCAGTTTGGGATTGTTTTTGGACAGGATCCCATCCTCTGAGTGATGTGTTCAGTAGTTTTACCGTAATGCTTCTAACAAACAGTCTATTCATACATAGACATAGAGGTACAGTGCACCTCATCTCTGTCTCTCTGTAACATTTCCTTCCTAGTTCTCATGGCAACATCCTCACTTTGTCTTCTCCTTTCATCGTCCATCTCTTCCTCCATCCAAACGTCCACTGATCTCCACTCCCTCTGTAAATCACCGATGCTTCTTCCTTCATCGTCTTCCTCCGCCTCCCCGCTCTGCTCTCTCAGCTCCATCCCTCTGAACCCAATTTCTCCCTCGTCTTCCATTCAACCTTTGCCTCCATCTCCTCATCCTCTCCCCCCTCCACATTTTCCTCCTCCCCTCCTCAACCACAGTGATCCTGAGGTTAATTAGGCCTCCGAGTGTCAGCCTTTTAGATCCCCCCTCTGCACTACCTGCTAGCTGCCCTGTGATTGCCTCTGTAGGGGGACTAACAAGCTCGGGTGTCGACACTGGTGCCGGTGGAAAATGAGGAGAAGAAGAAAGCGAGAGGAGGGAGACAGCAGAGTGTGAACAGAATGATTATTTGAAGGGAAATTTAGGGAAGACTGATCAGAGCAAGAGGAGTGGTGACACAATTGAGAGGTACACAGGGAGAGGATAACAAAGGATGGATGTAAAGACTGTGAAGGGATAGGAGAGAGTCAGAGTGATGACAGGTGGAGGGATGAATGACAGGCAGGCTTGTTAGGTGAGAATAAATGTGAAGAGAAAAGAGAATTTGGTAACAATACAGGGAAATAAGCAGGAGAGTGATGGAGCCGTGGACAATGGACAGAAAGTAAATGCAAATTATAAAAGTAAAAAGGGAAACATCGACTGGGAGGATGGACAGAGGGAGTCGGATGATGGGGAAGATAAAACTGAGATTGTCAAATGTAATAAAAGAGGGGGAGATGGAGAACAATAAAGCGGCCATGTCCAGAGAATATAAAGAGGTTATAAAAGAGATCAGAAAGAAAGAATGACAGTAAAGTCAATAATAAAAAAATATAAGATGGAGGTCGTGAGAGTGGAAAAAAAAACTAACAGGGAGGGAGGGAGGTGATTGACAGGTGAGAAAGTGGAAAAGAAAGCTGCTGATGGGAGAGGACGACTGAAACAGGGAAATAAATGAGGAGAGCTGCAGAGCTGATGGACAAGTGAGACAGAAATGAGGGACAGTTAGTGGGAAAAGGGGAGAGGACGGGAGGGACGGGGGGATGAAGATGGAGCAAAAAGGACAAAAATGAAGATGAGGGATGACAGTTACGAATATAAACAAATCCTCAACAGGAGATCGAGCAAAAATGAAAGTGCTGAAATGATGAGAAGTGCTGGGTTTGACATCTTGAGGAAGTGATCGTTGTTGTTATTGTGATCTCAAAAGATAAATGTAAAGAAACATCCACTTGATTGTTGAAGAATCAGCTTCATCTGATCAGCTACACCTCAAAGTGAGTGGTCATGATAAGCATGTGGCTCCGGACTTTTCAAACTCTCTTCAGAAAATCAAACTCTACAATGGTCAGTCTGTATGGAGGCTTTTTTTTTTTTTTTTTGCAGCAACAATGCAACTCAACAAACATGGCAATGGATTAAAATCTGTATTTAGATCATCATCAGGCCACAGCCTAAAATCCAAGGAGGTTTTGTGAGTGTGCTGCTATTGGTCAACAACTCATTTCAAACATCCACTGTATTTAGAAATAGACAAAGTAACCAGGTCTCAAAAGTGAAGCTGATACAAAAATCTAAAAAGGTGCAATATCACTGATGACAAACTTGAAGATTTAGGGGTGGGGTTAGTTTGATTGACAGCTCTGTTCTCATTGGAACTTGAGTCATACACATTGGGTAGCATCCTTGAGTTCAAGGGTCAGACCCGCCTCCTCACTCCTCCCTTCATATCCAAATATGGTCACTTCTGGCTCCAAACAACCAGCACGGCCACGTTGTAACACCAAACTCCTGGCTTCAGAATTGGACTTTCTATGGTTAAACACAAAGGTACACACCACCCCGAAGTCCAGGTTCTGTTCAATCCACTCCTGACCGTCCTTGAACTCCTCGTGCAGACCCATGATGTACAGCGTGTCCAAGGCGTCCACGATGGTCGCCCCGAGTTGAGAATTACCTGTGTAAGAAAACAAAGGAAAATGCGATTTATTCTTCACACACCAACCAATGTGCTTCACAAGTGTTGTGATGGAAAATTAGAAAGTACTGAGATGAATCTTTATAAATGGAATTAAAACTGGAATTGGCTGGATGTTCATTAGAGACAAATTCACATGGAAAGAGCCTCCAACTTATTACACTGTCTGAATGTTACCCTGACGACAGATGGAAATTGTACACACACACACACACACACACACACACACACACACACACCAGACAGTGTACTCCATTACAAAATAATACAATTGTTGCATGTAACACTGGAGTGTGATACCAGTGGAGAAAACACAAATTCACAGGTAAAGAAATGTGAA
>OOFC01019137.1:12838-27059 GCA_900323345.1 Pseudochromis fuscus
TGCAGACAGGCAGACGGACTCTGTCTCCATTCTCTCTCTCACTCCACACACACACACACACACACACACACACACACACACACCAGACAGTGTACTCCATTACAAAATAATACAATTGTTGCATGTAACACTGGAGTGTGATACCAGTGGAGAAAACACAAATTCACAGGTAAAGAAATGTGAATTGTTTATGTTGTTATCTGAATGTTTTCCTGTCAACAGTTCAAACTCACTAAAATAATGGTCCAGGTATCAGGTCATGTTTCTCCTTCACTGCTGCACATACATTAACACCATAATTCAGTGGCACTGCCCTTTAAATCTCCCCTCCTCCCATATTAGCCGCAGCGTGTACTGCGAGGATTCCTGCGCCTGCCACCATCTATTCCTTCTTATCTATGACTCCATTCAAAAGCAGAGTGTCTGGCTTCATGCAGGAGCTGCAGTGTTATTATCATTATAGACAGGAACCTCTAAATCACTCTAAAAATACACTGCAGTCAGGCAGGCAGAGCTGATAGCGAGATGCCCTGGCCGCCTGCCGGATCTTGACAGATTGGCCCGACCGAGCCTCTCTGCTGCACCATGCAACCCCCACCTCCCTCCCGTCTGTCGCCCTCATCACCTACAGGTTCGCTTCAGGCGGAGAGAAGACGGAGGCCTGTCGGAGCCGCTGAGTCGCACACTGCTCGTTTGATGTCACACTTTTGGGTAACAGCTCTTTAATGTGACTGTGTTCACAACAACAATGAACAATGATCACCGCTGTGGAGAAAACTCACTGCTATGTTAGTGTCGCACAACGTCACCATGTTTACTTCTTAAATATCAAGAGGGTCAACGCTGATCATGTCTGAAAACCTTCTCATTACAAACTCACTTAAACCTGGTGAATGGATTCAGGGATCGTTCACTGTGTTTCTTGAGGTCTGTGGAAGTCTTGAAGTGTCCTCCTTGCATCATTCACCAACGGTTTTCTTCCCATGACCATAAAATACACATTAGACCTGTGGACGCCATATTCAGGATCGAGGCTTTAGACCAGGGGTAGCCAACCCTGGTCCTCGAGGGCCCCTATCTGGCATGTTTTAGATGTGTCCTTCCAACACACCTGATTCAAATGATCAGCTCATCATCAAGCTCTGCAGAGGCCTGATAACGACCCTGATCATTTGAATCAGGTGTATTGGAAGAGGGACACATCTAAAACATGCAGGATAGGGGCTCTCGAGGACCAGGATTGGGCACCCCTGATCTAAAACATGCCGGATAGGGGCCCTCGAGGACCGGAGTTGGCTACCCCTGCTTTAGACACATTAAACTTAAGAGTTGTTAATTATTGGCATAAACATTTAGAGACATTGTGTTTACGAAAACATATCAAACACTCAATAAAAATCCATGTTAGAGCTCCAACTACCAATTATTTTTACCAGTAATTACATAAACATATGATGTACCATATGTGATTAATTAAAGAGGAGCCATTATGCTAATGTACAGCTTTGTATTTATAGTCTTTGCCTCGTAGAGTCGTTCTGCATAAATTACAGTTTAAAAAACTCCTTATTTAGCTTATGAACTGCATTTATTCATCCCTCATTTATCCTTCAAACCACATTTCTGTGACAAGTAACCTGCATCAATCAGTATTATTTATATATTTTAATATTAAACTATGAAATGGCTCTGTGTGATATCAAAAAGCTGTTAACAGCTCCACAGATGTTTTTACTGGTTTGGTTTTAAATGGTATTTTACAGTTAAATCTGAGCAGTTGGGACATTATGTCAAATATTCAGTGTTTTGTTGAAGAGCACCTACTCTGTCCACTCCCAGTGTGGACACCCAACACTTTAAACCTCTCTAGAAAACATGGCAGGAAGTGTTCTGCTTTTATACTTCTTTTATTAATCCTGTTTGATGGAGCCCACTTTACAAGGACCCTGCAGAACTAAATCCAGGTTTAAGGGACGTCCTCAATAATAAATACTCCCAGCTAATTCCTACCATTCACAGCAGCCTTTTTAAATGATTCTTCCCATCTGTACCATCTCATCCACTGGCTCCTGGTCGCCATTACCTAATTTATCACCCTCACCAACTTGTAATTTCAGCTGAAGCTTCAAAGCAGAGGATTTAAAGCTGCAGCTTCCTGGTGTTTCTCTCCCTCTTGTGGGGAAATGTTTTCCTAACCTTGAAAATTCAGCTCACTTTCATGTTTAGAAATAACCTTGTGATCACACCTGAGAAGTCTCCCCTCTCCATCTCCTTTCTGCTCCATCACACCCTCCATCTTTTCATCAGCCCCTCCCTCTTGTACCGAACCATCTGCTTGTTCTCATTCATCACTGTCTTGCTGTTTTTCCTAATCTATCCTTGATCGCTCCATTCAAACCCTGATACCCTCTGCACATGTATTCCTCGGTAAACGATTAGTTTTCGCTCTGCCCTCACTAATACTCCTTCATTGGTAATTTGCCTCGACTGTGCTTCTGCCTGCCATCAGTCTTCATATCTCTGCATTGTCTCTGGGTGTGTCTACACTGGGTTTTAAGAAGCATCTCTTATGATCAGATCACAAGTGGACGGCTGAGTGGACAGACTGTGTTCACACCTGTATTTAATATGTCTCCAAAACCCAACATTACATCACAGTTTACTCTGTCGGACGAATTCAAACTGAGAGCTGAGATGTTGCTCTTTACAGTTGATATGACATCATTATGGTCATTTTATTGTACCTCTCCTGGAAGCCCATGAAACAGCCCCTTTAAAACATGCATGTTATAAGAGTGTAATAACAGTAATGATGAAGACAAACAGAACAAAAACTGAGTTTCAGTGAACAAACAACCCTCATTGTACATGAATAACAGATTTTACACGTTACATTTGAATTTTAAATCAAAATAAGCATCGGATGTTGGTCGTTTACACTTATTTAGTATTTAGTGCTGTCCACTGTGATCCGATCACCTGAGACTCATCTTAGTGCTTCTCAGTTATTTTCTGTTACGCCCTCACAGGAAGAAGAAAATATTTCACCCTCATCATTTGTCTATAAAATTGTTACATATAAACCTCTGCCTAACATTGTATCCTTATTAACATTGAAGAAAAGAAAAAAAGAAATATAGATCAATTTGCAACAAACTTGATTAACATTGTTTTTTAGTCTGTAACGGACTAAAAACAAGGAGCTAAGTTGGGCCACATCACTGCGTCACCGTAAAATGTGAGTACGTCACTGCCGGTTCCCCAACAACCTGCTGCCAACAAGTTAGCCACTGTTACCAAACTATTAGTCTACATTGAGATCTAGAACCAAAACATCCAACTGTTATTGGCCACCGTATTTTGACTACTCTACTCCTCTCCTATCAGTAGCTGTGTTTCTAACATCGCTCCCCCAGCCCCTGGCGAAGTCACTGCTTAGTTGGTGCTGAGCTCTGGTCCAACAAGGAGGTGGTGCCTGCTTAGCACCAGTTTTAGCCGCTGGAGCTGGTGCTCACGGCGGTGGAAACAACGAACTGGTGAACTAGCATCTGTCCTTGTTGGTGGAAAAGGGGTGTGTGCACATGCTCGGTGTAAAAAAAAAAAAAAAAACCCTGCACCACAGAGCTAATACTTCCTGCTCACACTGACAATGAGAGCACCACTGCCACCTACTGTGAATATGCAATTACACTTTCTTCTAGTACAGCTAAATGAAGCATGTTCCCCGGGGTGGCGCCCCACTATTTGAGGAGGGAGATCTTCATGTAAACAGGGTCTGTATCTGTTTCCACAGTCTGAGCTCCAACTGCATCACGTGAACTTGCACTGGTGCTTCAAGAGGCGGGGTTTAGAGGTTTGCCAGGCAGCGCTTATCTGAGACAAATTGGCCAGGACGAGGTTTATTTATTGGGTGAATTATGGCCACAGCTTCATGCACATACAAACTCCCCACTGATCCCTCTCTTCCTCTCTTAACACAGATACCTCCGACTGAATTCAAACCACATACCACCTCCACTAAACTGAACTCTCTCCCCACTCTTCAACATCCTCTCTCCATCTATCACAATTTCACACAGCTCCCTCTCCCTCCCTCTTCCATTACCTCTCCCTCTTCCTCTCTGCAACCCTCACGCTCGCCCCTGTTCCAGTTTCATTAGACGACAGGTTTCAGAGCTCTCTGGTATGAATTCACACGAGGCAGGGAAACGTGATGCCATTATTCAGTCTCCATTCTCCCTGTCTTGTAAACTGTCAGCTCTCGGAGAGTGGGAGATGATGGAGAGCTCAGGTGTGTGGGTTTGTGTGTGTCACAGATGCTCGTGTTTCTGTTGTGTGTGTGTGTGTGTGTGTGTGTGTTGCATAAATTCATTAGGTCTGAACAAAATGTGTGGAGCTGCGTGGGCGTACATGGGTTTGTAGTGTATGCATATGTGTGCGTTGATTTGAATGTGTGTTGTGTTTCTTCTGGTGCCCTCTACACAACCCTGTGCACGGTCTGCCCACATCGATACATTATCTGAGTGTTACATCCAACACCAGGAGATTTTAATTGTGCAGCTGAGCAATAGGAGCAGAAAACTTTCTCTTGCATCTCTGGTTTAGTTGAGAATACTTAGTGCTGCACAGTTTTCCTACTTCAAGAAAAAAAAGTTTGAACGGATGGGTTCACAACGAGGTCTGCGCCTAAATACAGAAGAACTGGGACATTGTGTCGACTAAAGACGGTGCTGTTGATTGGTAGATGGAATTTTTAGTGGTGGGCAAAAAATCCAAAATGATACCAAGAAGCAGGTAGAGGGAGAAGTAACCGAGACAACTCTTTGATTGTTGTAATTTTGGTGAAAATGAAGGGTGTGCATCTCCTCCCTGGAAGATGATGTGATGTATATCTAGATACAGGGGTGTAGATACAAATCAGAAGCAATGATATGACATGTGATACGACACAAAACAATATGATGTCAATCTGATCCTTTACCACTGGTTAAAGTTCTCCTTCATTTTCTTTTATTTCTCTACAAACGAAAAGACAATTTTAGACAAATGGGAATAGTTCACTGGTCTTTTATTCAGGTGTATACTTCTCCAAGGACTGAATCTCTATGGAAACATTTCTGTTATTTTATGGCATCACGGAGGAAAAAATGGAAAACAAATGTTTCCTTTCAGAGCAACATGTCACTGTTTGTTAAACTCCTTTCTACGTGAACTAACATGTTGACATCATGGATATAAACTCCAGTCTGTCTCTCAACTCTTGTTTAAGTCAAGTGTCAATGTGTGAATGTTGCTACGCTTCAGTGAAACAATCGATGGCTTTAAAATGGAGCCATTGTCTGATTCATATTACATTTTTATTGATCCACAAACACACAAGGTGCTCACATCTTTGAAGCAATTACTGTCGGTTAATCTTTACACCCTCATCTAAACAGTCATCAAACGGCGGGTATAAAGTATCTGGACGTAGGGTGGTAACATCTACCACACCAGCTCAGCTCGTACACATCACTATAAACAATGAAGGATGAAGGACAACAAATCCATTCCTGACATTGTTCCAATAAGCTCAATAATTTAATATCAACTCTGCTGCCACAATTAAAAAGACTGATTGTTAATAAATAAGTGTTCATGTAAAAAGTGAAGATCCCCATGTGCCGATTCTGTTGTATTCAGTCCAGTGTCCTGGATTTTGTTCCAACATGTTGTCTCTGGTAGATCAGGCAGGACGTGTCCAATCACAGTCACACTTTTATAAAAACTGTTGCTCCTGGTCCAATGTGGCACTTGTTTTGAAATAAGCCACGTCAACTCCCCGGGCCAGTTCAGATGAGTCTGGCTGGCACCGAACAACTGGTTACCAACTTATTTGGCACCAGAATGAAACATCTGCTGTGTTGTGTTTTCTGCCTCAGAGGGTTTACTGGTCAGACTGGGCCCTCGGCTCGACATGAGCTCCCTGGCTAAACCCCAGCCCGAATGCCTGTTTCCAGGCCCGGCGCCAAACGAGCCTCAACCAACACCGGCTTTACTGTAAAGTCATTTGGTGGCGTTCCCTTTGTCTGGATGAAGAAAAAGAAACAAATAATGCTGCAGTCGACTGTGACATGTGTCGCTCGTGTACGTGAAATGGAGAGCTGCAGCATCAAAGGACCATCTCAGCCCAGTTCTCAATGTCTGTGCCAAGTTTGGCGGGCCCGACATCCTATACAATATGTTCAACGGCACGCCGGCACTACAGGCAAAGCCGGGATTATACTGAATCTCACAGCACAAATCCACAGGCCGTATACACTGAGGGTAAATCCCTATACTGCTCCCACATTTCTACAGGGCTGTGTATGTACGGCTGCATCTTTATTCACAGCAGAGCCCACAGATACATCGTTGTAATAAAACTGGTGGGAGTGCAGTCTTCTGAGGTTTGACCCGGGTTACTTTCAACAGCTGCTCACATACATACTTTTCAACTCCATAAGTGAAGAGTCGATCCAGTCTCACACAGGTTTCTTCAAGACCAAGAAACAAAATGAAGAAGCTCAAACCAAAGAGCAACTTCCAACAAAACAGATTTTGTGTAGACTACAGGATATTTTTGTGTCACTTCACCTAATGTCTGATCAGCGAGGATTTGTTTCTTTGAGCTGTAACTAGGGAACTAGTTTGATTTGTTTGTTCATTGTTCCTGCCAGGAGTGCAACCACCATGCAACAGACATCGAAAATAAAAATGGCTGCCCACAAATTTAACTGTCCACTATTGTCGCTATACGTTTTACATCAGAGTGAGGCATCTCCCTTCCTCCCTATCTCTGCTGAGAGTCGCACATGTGCAACAATATGGCAGCGGGCAACACATATTTACTTTTTGTATGAGCTGCTACTGATTTTGATTGATTGGATTGTCTTTATTATTAATTAGCAAACAATTCAAACAACCTAAGGCTACATTTAAAAGCTGAGAGCTAAATAAGAGACATTTAATTAGGATGTGATTCATTATCGGATTAGTCAACTAATCGTTTCAATAGTTGATGATCAAGTGATTATCAAGATAGTTGCAGTCCTAGTCCTGGTCTGTTAAAATGAAATATCCAGCATGTTGTTGAATGCAGGTCTATTAACAGACTGAAGAACAGGAGGAGTAACTGCAGTGAGATCATTTGTAGGATCAAGGAATCAGTCAAGATGTGAAAACTGTTGTAATGAGTGGAGAGGAGGGGCTTAGTCAAAGCAAGGTCAACAAGTCATTCATGATCCAACAGTATAGATACGGAGCGATCTGATTGGTGTATTCACAACCATGAACACATCAACTGATCCCAGAAAAATGATCAAGAGACGAGAAGAACGACCAAGCACAGGAACAGGGATGCTCCTCACAGCTTCTCACCGGCACCAACTCTCCCAGTTACATCAATATTAATAGAAACCCTGCCAGCTTCACAGTTATGGTAATGGCTCTAAAGTTTTTCAACCAATTATTCAGTGCCACTACTTTGTAGATGTCAGCCTTGATCATCATCTGGTCGCAGCGAAGGTGGAAAATTAAAAATAAAAAAGCTAAAGCCTGTGGGTACAGACTTACAAGGTAATGTTTTTCATAAAACTTCCCCCTTTTTTCTGCTCTGTTTCAGGAGCTTATGCACATTCCTGCTGGACTCAGCAGCAGACAAATCCTCCTGTTTCCTGCTGTCCAATTTGGCACCAGCAGCCCGACAGAAAGTTTAATCTGAAAGGAAAAAAGGGAAGCCGGGCAGAGCCAAAAGTTCTGAAGGAAATTTGAAGTCGTGTTGGGAACAGAATACAATCCACCCGTCAGTCTCGCTTTGTACTGCAAATGTAGCAAAGTCTGCAAAGCTAGAAATCAGGGTCACGTATCTAGTACAACATGTATGCTAACAGGAATCAGTGCAGCTAACATGTATGATGACATCATCAAACACATTGCTCTGAGTTTCAGGTGGTGAAATGTCCAACTGCAAACATCTACATACCCATGTGTAAAACATGTATGATGGTAAACAACAGCTGATGTTTCTTTCACATGAATAACCAGGAATGCACTGCTCTGTACTCCTTCACAGTACTACAGTACTACATCTAAGGCTGTGTCCAGACCAAATGTGAAGTGAATATTCACCTCGGCTTTATCCTGGTACAAGAGACAAGGTCATGTCATGAAGCTCTGGACGGACACAGGGTGATGATCAGTCCGTCCTCCATTTCTGCTCCTCGGTGACGTCAGGGACTCTCGATGCCGACGCCAATTTGCATTTACTCATTTGCATTCACTTATTGTGTAATTGCACCGTGAGGAAAATTCACATCACGTGTTTGGTGTGAATGCAGCTTTAATGATGGTCCTTTATTTCCATATCTTCTACTTGGACCATCCACTTGTGCATCATTTGTGTTGCAGATGACAGGTAACCAGAAGTGTGTTAGGAAGTAAGTACAAATAAAGAACCTTTTTTTAGACGACTGACGGTCACACCAGCCACCTGCTTATGTCACTGTCACTACATGTTTTCATTTGTATTTCCCAAAATTAAAAATCATTATGAAAGTAAAAAAACAACCATTTCAAAGAAGTAAAGTAAGAATCTTCAGGAAATCTCTCTTTCAGTTCAACAAATACTGTAAATGAAGCATCAGTGGTTGTGAAGTAAAGGTTCAAAGGTACAAAGATGTTGTGTGAGTTATGATTTAGTCACAGATTTTGAAACTAAGCCACGGTGACTAAACCTAATGTACCACTGACATCACATGTTTGTGGAAAACAGCGTCTCCTTGTCCGTGGACATGGAGACAGCGTTGGTCTCTGTGAGAGGTCACAGCGAGGTCATGAGAAGCTGAAAGTCGTCACAGAACAAAATGTTACCAGGAGACGTCTCAAGGTTTAAACCAATTAAAAACACTGTGGAGTTTGTCTTTGTTCTATTTCACCATCAAAGTTTTACTCTTATGTTTCTTTTGTAAAAATCCTTGAAGACTTTCAGTTCTTCTCCATGATCTGAATCAGGCATCAAGCAGCATCAAACAGATTTGTCATCAGCTGCAGAAACACACGTTATGTAAAAATAATTTTTAATCAGGGGGTTGATGACGGAGCTTCAGCCACTAGTTTATGGATATGAAAGAAATTGGGAAAGGTTACATGGGAGGAGCTAAACTTTATAACATCCTGAAAGGTTGGAGAAGGAAGAACTTTAACCTGAACAGACCAGAGGAGCATTTCAGAGACAGTTGAGGAAAATCTTGGAGCGTATGACAGCATTAAGCGTGTGGTGATAAGGAAATCAAGCTGAGAGGAATGACAACAGCAGGCCACCTGTTTGGCAGCATTTGAAGGTTCAGATGAGACGAGGTATGCGGTGTGCCAGCCAACACTGACAAGGCTGCATGGGCTATTTGCATTGGCACTGAACTGGAACTGTTCAGGATGATCTAGACACTCCTCAAGTGCAGCATCCGAACAAATATTCAGCAACCCACTGAAGCTGGGAAAAATAAATAAGTCAAGTATCATCCTCTTGGCAAAACATCTGAGAAATTTGATCTGCTGCTGGATGTACAGGCACTAAACCAGAAGATGGACTGTTGCTGCTCGGCTTGTTTACACTTGTATGCTCAGAATTTAAAGAGACTCAAATGTTTGAGCATTTTTATGTATGTACGCCTACATTTTCCTATTCTGTTCAGCCAGAACTATACTTTAAATGAAGTGATTCTTGTTCATAACAGTGTGTCTATTCCTTTGGGTGTTTATTTATTTCTCTATCTATTTATTTATTGTGTTCACCACTGTGTGATATTTGTTACCAACTTTCTGCAGAAAAGTTTTTTAAGTATGTCTTAATTACTGGAAAAGCAAAAGTGAAAATAAACTAATTAATATAACAGAGAACTTGGCCGACAGAACAACTGTTTGGAGGTATGAATTATTATTGCACTGTTAATGGTATTTAACTCCAGCTGTTCACAGAGCTACAATAGAAAATCTGTGGTATTATCGTGCTCTGTTACTATTACAGTGTCAGACTCGTGTAATAATGACCTTTTAAAATGTGTTAATTTCATTTTTCTTCACCGTCATGAACCAGGTGCACTGGTGAAACCCTGGGAAGTTATTATGTAAACTACTGTCCAAGTGTAATATCCAGGTGATGAAGCCACAGTGGGTTTGGATTTCAATGACTTTGTGAATTGTGTTAATGGGTTGAATGGTTTTCATGTTCTACTTTCAATCAGCCGTTGGTGTACGATACGTTCAGAGGCCGTTACTGGAATGGACCACGATAAAAGATGTATACATTAAAGGAGCCATAAAGGGGCTTTGGATAAAAGCTTTGAGTTGGACGCTGCATTCAGAAGATAATCACTGAGGAAGTACGAGGAGCACTGTTTGCAGCTTGTTCAATAACTTGCAATCAATCCATCCTGACACTGCACACAGTAAGCACTTTATTCTTTTATATAGACCAATATACTCCAACTGAAATACTTTGCATTAACCTTTTAGCTTTGGAGAACTTCACGGCTCTGCTGATTCACAAATAAGCAAACGATCAGTCGACTGATCAGACTATCATCCCTGTATTCTGGTTTGCCAAATTTTATAGTTACAGATACATATGCCACTTCTGTTGTTTTGTTCTGCTATGCCCGAGTTACTGGTCGTCACCCATGGGTGCGTTGCCATGGTGCCACTGGGGAAACTCTTTTCCAGTGGGGACATGACGTCGATCCTGGGAGAGTTAAAGTAAAGAACATCACAGCACACAACAAACCAATATAAAGGTCCAATGTGTTTACCTTGAGGTCACACTACAGCCAATGCATCCCTTTAAAAAAACATAAAACTCCCAGCAAACAAAACAAAGCTCAATGTTCATAATTTTAAACGAATCAGAGCGTCTGTGACAACAAACGCTGACAAAATGTTTCACAAAGATCAAAGCATCACAACTTACTGGAGATACAAT
Source organism: Pseudochromis fuscus (assembly GCA_900323345.1). Taxonomy (NCBI): domain Eukaryota; kingdom Metazoa; phylum Chordata; class Actinopteri; family Pseudochromidae; genus Pseudochromis; species Pseudochromis fuscus. Next base: position 23,832 of record OOFC01019137.1, read on the forward strand.
TAGATAACCAGTAGAAACGCTATTAAAAAAAAATCTATAAAAAATTTTGACCAAAAACCTCATGTCATTTTCTGTGTGTTTTATGTGTGTACCGTATTTTCTGAACTATTGAGCGCACCTGTCTATAAGCCGCTATTGAATTTATTCCAACAGTTTCATGTGGTCCACTCTGACCGGGTCTGATGTGACGAGGCTAAATGTATTGGCGGCACGGAGCTTGCTAGCTTGTGAAAAGCCAACGAGTTTCGTGACGCCGATACATGAGCCACACCGGTGTTTAAGTTCAACGCGTCGGAAAAAAGTAGGGGCTTATAGTCTGGAAAATACGGTAATTATAAGTTGTTGCTCTGTGTTGTTTTATTTTACCTCCCTCAGAACAACAGATGCAAATCAGCAACAATGTTACAATCTGGTGTATTTATAGTTCTCATACATGTACTCGACTGTCCATTAATGTGCATCGTCCCGACTGCATAAATTAAAAAATAAAACACCATCAGGTCCACAGAAACCCTGCACAGATACCGTGAGATGGTTTGAATACCCAACAGCTCTGCAGCAGATTACACCCATTCAGGTGCATCGATTAGAAAAGCTGGAAATCAAAGAAGTGTTTGATCTGGTATTGTGGTTTTGTGGGATTTTGGAGGAGGCGGTGAAACAGACAGAATCTATAGTGAGGGAGCAGAAACAGCTCATAGGCTTTAAACCAACAGCAGTGTCTCCGCTCGGGTCTAATATGTTGATTTCCAGGTTGTTGTGTAATTTAAAGACCTAAAGCTTCATAATTCAAACCAGCAGCACATGGCGTTCACCCGCTAACAGCATGTGTGTTATCTGAAACTGAGTTTACGGTGACAGATCATCTCCATCAAACAGCCAAAGTAATCTTATCATGGAGGCGCCATGAATAATGACTTGGATATCTCTAATGCTGGGCTCACAGTGGGGCCAGGTGTCCACGCTTTATCCCGTACTTTGGGTCACATCCATCGCCTCCTACAGAACAGGCCTGTCGCGACCACGAGCCCGAGGCAGACTGTGATATCATTTACTGGGATATCATTTACTGTGAGCATGTCGAACGGCCTGTGGGAGAAAGCCATGTGCCTGAGATGTGAGAGATTCTCCACGAGCAAGTTTAGATTAAAATCATCAGACTGCAAGCTTTCAGGGGGAAACCAATAAAGCAGTAACAGCCACTAGATAGTATATGTAGGGCAGACTGGATTCCCTCGTGTGTTGGCAGACTCAGGTCCAATCAAATGACTCCAATAAAGGTCACTCAAAGCCACAAATTACATCTATATATAAAAAAAAACAGCTGTGAAACACACTTCTGATCTTTTATTGTAGGAGGGCAAATAATTAAGTTGGTGACAGGTTCTGCAAAAGTAAATTATAAACTGATGCACTGCGGGTTACAGTTTAATATAAAGTGTAATGCTACAAAAAAGTATTCAACTGATAATAAAACTGTGAAATGCAAAAAGAAATTGTGGTTTTGAGAATTGCTACGATAATGGTCAAATGTTTTAACCAATTCAAAAGTCAAGAGAAAACCAGTAGAGGGCAGCAAACAGCACCACAGCACCTATGAGCTATAGAAATGGACAAAGTAAAAACTGCAATACTCCCAATGACCACTAGATGCTGACTCCCGAAAAATCTACAGGTATGAGGATTCAAAAAGAGGAGTTATATTGATCGACAACTACTGAAATGTATAAATCCTGGTTTGTAAACTTAGACTCAACCAGTGACCTGCATCATCTGAGAGCATCTCCCAGCAAACCCATGTTTAAAGATGGCGGCCTGCACGGTCCAGCTACACTTCAGCTGTGGGAAAAGTGCAGCTTTTGATTTCAACACGGGTCAAGTGCTCCCAGTGTGAATCAATGGTGACCGATGTCCCCATTCATTTTCTGTTTTTAGTGTAAATAGTGGAACAAGATCACAGCGACATGTCACACTGCCACATGTGATCAGGGCTGTAGGGACAGATATCTGGTTCCTTAAACATCTCAAATCCAGCCTCAGTCTTCAGGTCTTGGAGTCCAGGCTTTGTGTGTGTGTGTGTGTGTGTGTGTGTGCAGGGCAGTAGCTCCCTGGCTGCGTTTGACACTGCTTGAACCATGCTTCTCTTAACCCAGATTGAACTGTGCTTCTCCTACAAGGCCGTGAGTTATCCTTGCTTGAACCGCTTAGCATCAAGACAAAGGCTGTGCTGTATCGTTACTCAGAATCAGTTCATTGCTCATTCTGCACAGAATGGGACAAAAAAAAAAAAGCAGAGAAAAGACAGGGCCAGGCAGTGAACTCAAGGTTATCTGAGCCTGGTGCCACAATGAGAGCCCCAGTCCCTTTATTTCCCTGAACAGATTAATGCTGAGCTGTGAGGCATGTAGTAAGCACACAGAGCTTTACTTTTCTTTTTGTTCAAACGATGCAGGGCAGGTTTAATAGGGGCAGTGACAGCGTGCAAATGACTGTCTATATAATACTGGAGTCAGGCTGGAGACACCAGGAAATCATGATCTGAAAGGATATCTTCCACTTTTAATTTTCTCTAATCTGTTTTCATCATAAAATGGACAAAGCAAACATGGTGTCCCCCGTTGGTTTTTGGACATTTTGGACACGGGTTTGGTGAATGAGGTCATGTTGGTTTTTCAGATCCAGAAGTGACCATATTTGGATATGAAGGGAGGAGTGAGGAGGTGAGTCTGACCTTTGAACCCGAGGACACTGCCTGATGTGTATGAGACTGGAGGTTAGGTCTTATCTCATTGGACAATCGAGCTGTCAATCAAACTAACCATGCCCTCTAACTCCTCCCACCAGATCACCGAGCCGAGCAACAGTTTTTTTGCAGGCAGCATCTTGTGGCCATCAGGGGTATTACAACTTATTGTACTTCATGTTTGAACTGCAGCTGCTTCATCCATGTCTATGAACAGTCTGTGGTTTTCATCCAAGCTTTGTGGACGTGTGTCCCTCAGGGTCAAGGTGTCGATGTCAGTAATAGTTCCAGCAAAAGGAGTCTGCAGCATCTCCAATATATTGCTTTCTCTTTCAAAAACACACACACACACACACACACACACACACACATACATACTTCGCTCCCTCATCCCCTGACCGCTGATGCTTAGCTTTGACAGCGTGTGTAGGTGTGTGTCAGAGCAAAGGACAACACCATCAGTCTTCGGGATGCACCCGGCAACC
>OOFC01019141.1:9653-22086 GCA_900323345.1 Pseudochromis fuscus
CAGAGAAAACCAGCAGGCAGGCGTTAGAGCAAGTCAGAGTGGGAGTGAAAGAGCACCAGACAGCAGGGTGGAGGGAAGAGAGAGAGAGAGAGAGGGTGAGTGTATGTGTGGCCAGAAAGAGGATAGAGAGGCAGCTCGAGAGCTCAAGGGAGACGATAGAGTGGGAGCGATAGAGTGCTAGATAATGGAGGTGCAGTCGGAGTGTGTGGAGCCTCCTGTGGCTCCTCAGTGTGACCCCCAGCCGACAGGGAAGATCAACAAAGCTGCCTTCAAACTCTTTGGGAAGCGACGCACCGGCTCGGGAATGGCCAGCTTCTTCTCCTTCAGGAACAAAGGAGCCGCAAACAATGGGAATTCTGATAATGGGAGTTCTTTGAATGGAAACGGTTCGGCGGCATCAGTAGAGCTTGTGAGGAGCAAAACCCACGATGGACTAACAGGCTCCAGCAACGATGCTGACGGACAGAGAGGGGAGGGGCTTGCTAGCCTGGAGGCGGGACCAGTAAGGTCTCTCAGCAAATCGCTGAGCTTCTTCTCTCTTCTTCGACGTGGGAGTTTTAGGTCGAGCGAAAATGGAGGGGCGGGGCTTGTCAGAAGAGGGAGGGGCCTGAAGGGTTTTTTCAGCAGCATGCGATGGAGACGTAAAGAAAAAACAAACGAGGGAGAAGGGGAAGAGGTGGAAGGTAAGAAAGAGAAGGATGCGGATGCTGCAGACCCTGAAAAGGTAAAGGATATTACCCTAACCCTTGAACCACCTCCCCATCATCATCAAGAGGACTGTGCGAATGCGGAAGGAGGATCTAACCTCCAAGCAGCAGAGACTCCCACCACTAGTGTTACCATGACACCCTCACACTGTGTTGCCATGCCAGGGCCATCTGGTGAGCCAGAGTCCCCCTTTCCTTACACACCCACTGACTCGCCAATGCGTCCTTCCATCCAAAAAGCCAAAGCCTCAATTTCCAGCCTAACTCCCTCCCTCGCTACGCCCCCATTGGATCGCTGCAGCACCGGTGACCCACCCTCAGAGCCTTCGGTAGACAGGCTCTGCTCTCTCCTCTTTACTGATGTCACATCACTCAAAAGCTTTGATTCACTGACAGGCTGTGGTGACATTATTGCTGATGCAGATGAGGAGGGGCCCGTGGGTAATGGGGGTAGCGGCACCAGCAGCAGCAGCAGTGGGGGAGGAGGGGGAAGTGTGGGAGCAGGTATTGGGAGAAGTGGTGGTATCACCAGTGCCACATCCCGTGGCTCCCCATCTAAACCCTCTGTACCCTCCCAGTTGACCCAGCCCATGTTCTCTGTTTCCTCAAGCTCAGCACCTGCCTCGCTCCCAGCTCGGACCCGGGCGCCTCCTCCACCGCAGCAGCACCCGGCTGGCAGTGGTGTGGTGGCCTACATGGGTGGAGGAGAAGAAATGGCGAGTCCCGAAGGAGTGGACGATGCAGACATGCAGGGGCTCTGGCACATGCTTCCATCTACAGGAGACAACTCGCCTGCGTTGCCCCGATCGCTTCAACCATCATCCACTACCCCAACTTCCACTTATCCCCCTCGCAGCAACCCTACCACCAGCCACCTTCCCTCAGCCCCCAGGAGTGCAGACCGAAAGGTACCCCAGGTGAAAGCACTAGGGCTCAGTAAGATTCCAGTTGTTGGTGGAGCAGGAAGCAGGGCAGCTAAACCCCCCCTCCCTCATACACATGGTCGCTATCCTACGTCACCTGGTGAAAAAGAGCCGCTTAGTGATGAGGGCTACTGGGACACACCCTCAGCTACACCTACAGCGACGCCTGATGAGAGTGGGCTGCAGCGTAACCAGAAGATAGCCCTTTCACGTGATAGCTGCTCTGGAGACCACCTATACGACCTCTACAATGATCCTGAAGAGGAAGGAGAAGATCAGGGGGGAGAGGAAGATCTAAACAGTACCTCATCTCCATCCACTGAATACAAAGTGAGCCCCACCTCCCAAACAACTCCTCCATCCTCCTCCTCCTCTTCCTCCTTCCGTTCAGTGAAAGGCAGCACCAGCCTTCCTCGAGAATCCAAGATCCCGGTATGCACCAAAACAACCCCACCTCCTCACTCTGTAAGCCAGTCAGCCCTGTCTTCTGTTCTGGAGGCTGAATCCCCTCCGCCAAAGACTCAAGAGCCTGTCCCAGCTCGCACCCGAATCCCTGTATCCAGGGTGCCTGTTCGTCGCTCTGGAAACAAACCTGGCAGCACAACCACAGGACCTTCCCACAAGAAGTAGTTTTCTTCAAACGGGTGATTGTCTTCTACTAACTTTCGGACTTGAGTGCATATAACTACAGTGCTGTTTGTGCAGAGCCAAAAGTTTTCCCAGACCTGGAAAAATGTTGAGCTGTAGAGTTAACAGCCTATAAATTCCTCTCAAATCTTAAAAGCTCTCATTCCTTAGGGTTTTTTGGCTTATGCTGCGCCGGACTAGAATAGGTGGTTTTGTTCACTTGAGAAAGTCACAAGGAGGCTCTAAAAAGCTGGGTTAACATTTCACAGCCCTCACTGGAACTTTGAAGGTTGACTATTGACAATCTGTGGACTAGACACATCCCCATGTAAGTTCATGGAAAAAGCTTCTCACTTGACGACAGCTTGACAGCCACTTTGATTGAACCAACAAAAAAACAGAGCACCTTCTTGTCTTTTGCATTTTTCTTATGGAATTCCACATGGCATAACTCCATTTGTTCATAAGGACCTAATCGAATCAAGTCATTATTATTATTATTATTGTTGTTATTATTATTATTATTATTACATCATCTTGTCTAATCTGTAACAAATTACCTCCTCATTCCCTGATTTTAGAGCCAAAGTTTAAACAACAACAGCAAAACCACACTCTTTAAAACACAATCTCTAACAGTCTGGAACGGTCTCAACAGTATCAACAGCCTCTAATAACCCACCTGTTTGAACATGGTCTTCTTCTGACCGCACACTGATAACATTGAGATCTGAACTACTTTTTATTACAGCCCTGCAGAAGGTTGGGGGAAGCATCATCCTCTTGGTTGACTGGTTGATTCTCTTTCTTTTTTTTTTTTTTTTATTGTGGATGGACTAAATTTGGCTTCAGCCTGTTGCATTTGGATTTTATTTATACCCTACTGCATTGCCTGGAAGTACACTCATAGGATGTCAATCTCTGGGATTTACAACTGTTGAAATACCAATGGAAACTTGCAAAACTATCGCAATACTCTACCTGGAGGTTATCCCTTGCACTGATGTTTCATTGCTCATAAACACACACTCAACACGATACAAAATCACACACACACACACACACACACACACACACATGCATTTCCTCCTGCTCTCTGCATGCAGTGCCACACATCCAAGGCACAAAGGTCAGGGAACATCACCTAATGCTGAAGGATCTTATAAACGCACACTGTTAAATCTTTGGCACTGTCTTTGTACCTACACTGGATAACTTTCTTCTGTGAGGACACATGCACAGACACATTTTTTTCTAGTGAATACTTTTTTTCTTCACTGGATTTCATACTCTTTTTATAGGCTTCTCCTGACTAAATCATACTGCACGGATCTTAAACTGTGATTGCACCAGCTTCTTAACACTCTGCTTTCTGTTCTTTTTGTTCCTCTCGACTAGCATACTCTACCAACAGGATGAAGAAGGCATCCTTTCTGTGTGTCAGCCAGTTTTAGGGAGCCAGGAGATACTTTGGTAATAAATGCTAAAACCGCTGAGAGATATCCACCTTACTTCTCCTGGCGATTGAACTAGAAAAACATTCATTCCAGGAACTACCATGACTGTGTGAATCTGAATGTAGCCGTTATAGATCATTGGTCAACATACATTTTCCTGTTTTGTTTCCCACTGTGTCTCTTTTGTGAATGGCAAACCAAATGGTGAATTTTGTACTCCGATAAATGAAGACAAACTACTGCACAGTGTGATTAACCTAAGTACCGCTTGTGTGTTGCAGTCCTAAAAGGCCTTTGTCTGTGATTCAGTGAGACAAGTTACAGGGAGCAGATTGTTCACTGAAATGGATTTTCATAGAATTAGGAAACTACTTTTTTTTGTTGCTAATCCTAACCACACAGTGACACTTAAGGGTCATTCTAGTTCATGATAGCTTTCCATCTCATTTAGAGTGTGATGACTGATCCACCACAGCTCCAGGTTCAGATATCTTTTTTGGTTCCCGATGGTGTAACCTGATTCCAGATCTGCGGTAACAACATTTTTTAGCCATACACCAAGGACAGGCTAAAGGGGAGCACTGAGGGAGCAGAGAATTATCAGGTTGGGTTGTGTTTTCTCTGCTTCCTTTTTTTATTTAGCATACAGTCATTTATAGTCACTTTTCTTTTGAGCGCTGATTGACAAAGGAGAGCTAAGATGAAAAGTGATGGTGGCATGGGGTAGGTTTTTGGGCCATGCATGACAACAATCTAAAAAAAACCAAGATCTTTTTCTGCTTGTGATAGAAGGTAGAAGATTGTTGACCAAATTAGTTGCCTGAAGAGTCCAAATAGAGGTCAAATAGGGCTCCCCCTCAGTTGATATCATCCTGCTCCACATGTCAAAGTTTGTCTGTCAGTATAACTTCTGTTTCTCCACTTCTTCCATGGTGACAATGAACCTACCTTGATCTGTTGCACTGGTATATACACACCTTTGAGGCCACTGTGTTGCCATAAGACCTTCCTTATATTAATTTGCAGACTAATACTTTCCTTTTTTTTCTTTCTGTTTTTAAATCCAGGCCTTCGTGTGACCATTTGCTGCAATGAAAAGCACATCATAATTTTCCTCCTTTTTGTTAATTTACTGTCTGTTTATGGTGTGAAATCCTTAAGCTTTTCATTTTTAATGAATAAAACTGTATTTGCGCTGACGGATGAGCTCCTGACTTTTTGTAACCACATTTACACAAGAACACATACAGATTGTGTACTTTTATAATTGGGGCAAAATGAAATGTGATCTGTCCCTTAACTCCCCCATCCTGTGTCGTCCCACCTCTCACATCCTGGTGGCTGAAATCCCCCAAGGAGCAAGTCGAGAGCGAAACAGAGATGCTTTTGTTGTGCAGTATGTGGCCTTTTTGTTGTGGTATCTCACTTGGGGAGAGATCCGCTTGGCCTGGGAGTAATAGGTTATCAATACATTTTATTGACTGTTGAGCTGAAAGCCTGATGGATGTGTCATTGTCTGCTGTGGGTCTCTAGTGGAAAGAGAGATGGGGACAGAAAGACAGACGCTATATAAAGACAAAAAAGGCAGGTGATGCCTGTGTGTGTGTGAAGCTGTGTGCGTTGATAATAGATAAAAGAGATGGTCTCTAGGTTTCAAGTAGGACACATGTTGCTAGAAAAAGCTCATATGTTGTGGTGTGGGTGCGTATGCATGTGTAGTGGGAGGAGGATTTGGTGCAGTGCGAATACCCTTTGTAATGGTGCAGCAATTCCCCCTCCCTCTCTATCCAGCTCTGTGTTTCTGCACACTGAGGTTTATGTAAAAGCCTTACGTAAGACCATAACACTCACTTGTACCAGCCCACCACATCAAAGCCAGGGATGCTGACAGTGAAAATGGTGCGTGCGGGTGCGCGTGTGTGTCTGTGTCAGCTGATCTCATCATTAATCTGCTGCTTGGGTGCTGGATGTGGACACTTGTTCTCAGCGTCGGCCATGTTTGTGCCTGTGTTTGTGTGCGTGCAGTGTTTTGTTTTGGTGCATAAATCTGGTACGAGTACACAACAGGGAGCATTTAGTTTGTGCTGAACAACAAAGTTCTTATACAAATCAGCGATGAAGAGAACAAGGAAGGGAGTCATGATGAAATGCAAAGAGAATAAGATTTCTTGAGAGTGTGAGTGAGGGGTTTGTCTGGCTTTGGTGCTCTTCAATGAAGCTTTCATTTAGCCTGTGTAACTTTCCATGAACAGCATCCACAAGTGGGAATAATGGGACAATGATAAATAATGACTGCAGTAGTAGTGCAAGCACAAAAAAGTCATTGGATCAGCAAATCGACTCAGTACTGACATCAGTATTTATCTGATAATAATCTAATAACATTAGGCACCATAAGCTAGTAGTCATCAGACTGTGGCGGCAAATGTTGCTAATATATTTGACTCTTTTTGATTTCAAAGGCCATTGATGTGACTTTTCTGTCTTAAAAAGTTCCATAGTCATAATTATTTTAACATAAGAATGTAGTAACTGCTTATATGTATTGTTAAAATGTATAACTTTATCAATGTATTGTAACTGTTTTTTAAAATGTTAAAACTAAATCATCATCTACTGTGTTAAAAAAAAATGAAATCACTGCAAGTTGAATTTAGTTATATATTAAAGCAACACATAAATTAACTTTTCACATTTGCTTATTAAATCATGTAAAGAGATGTTGGTGGCGAAAAAGGCTAGCACAGAAAGACAAATGTAAAGGTCATGCTAATGTATATTAAAAAAAACAAGCAAAAACAAACCAAAAACCCCTCTTGATAGTAGGTAGGATTTCCTGGCTTTGATAAATGCGTGTCTGCATGTGTGTATGATGGAGCACCATTCAAAAGCTGTACCCCACATTCTGCACGGCAGCCTCTCTACAGTCGTTCCCATAGTAACTCCACTAGGTCAACCAATGAAAAGAGGGGGCTGGGCAGGAAGGAGGATGGGAAGAGTGTTTGGTGGCGGTGGATGACACAGTGTGTAAGAGACATGACTGGAAGTGGACTGGTTTGGTTAAACATTTATACAACTGTGCGCACACACACACTAACCTCCACGTTACAATGCACATATAAAAACACAGTCATCGTGTACACAACTTTGATTGTTTTTGTCTGTGTGCACATTCAGATTCCTATTCTCTGAATGCAAACATCACTTAATAACCCATCATTAAGTACCAAAGTAGAAATGCAGTGATTGAGATGTTCAATGAGCTGTCCTCTGACCTTGAGCACACAACCTCTAAACGCATCACATCTCTGTACCACTGGATTTCACCTCAGTAACCTCATGGGAACCCTCCCTTCATAACTATTTCTCCTCTTCTCCACTGTTTCATCCTCCATCCTGGCTCACCGCTCTCTCTCTCTCACTTGCTCAGGATGCCACAGTTCCTCTCAGGGCAATATTGTGCAATCTTCCCTCTTGTCAATAATTTATCAGCTGAACAGACTCTGTGAAAGGGCGTGTCTGTTTTCCCACACTGTAGGATCTTACAAACGCATGTCAGAGTCACGGTGAGTGATGCGGAGCTCTGCTGGAAGTACAATAATGGTTTTTACCAGTCCAACTGGATGCCACTGGACAGCTCACGAGGCTGTGATGATAATATAAACATGCCTAAAAGATAACCAGCATGTTCCTTTATTCCTCGTGACTTTTTCTGATTTTTAAATGAAATCTTTGATTAAATTTCAAACTGAATGGGATCCTTTGTGGAGCAAAGTAAATGGAATTTAATTATGCATCACAAGATGAGTGATGAGTGAGTGACTGGTCTGATTAAGATGGCTTGAAATTAGCACTGAACACTGAATGAACATTTATACTAAATTCTGTGCTGGATCTTCTTTGAGATACTCAGCTGGTACTTAAATCAACTGATTTCCCTACTAAAGATTTTTTTTTTTTTTTTTTTTTAATGAAATGACCAGATAAAAACTCATTTACCATCAAGATTATTAACATGACCATGGGTCCCACCCCTGAGACCCCTGCTCATTTATTAAAGCAATAACGCTGAAAAATTCATAAGGAGGTTGGGCAGTCTGGGGGACAGTACATATGTAAAGTAGTTTGGCCAGAGTGCTGTAGAACAGGGGTCTTCAACCTTTTTTGCACCATGGACTGGTTTAATGTTGGCATTATTTTCACGGACTGGCCTTCAAGGTGTGGCAGATCAACACTGCAAAAATAAAATAACACCACCAACATAAAAAAAACCCCCGAATGTTTCCCCTTTGCAAAGAAGCTGTCCAAAGACGTTTGTTTTTTACTCATTTTTGCTAGTTTACAAACCTATATCTGATCACGTGACCGAGACAAGCATATTGAGGTGTCAAGAGGGACAGATAGAAGTTAAGTCAGAGAGAATCTGGTCATTTTTCAAAATAAAACATCTTTCAGACTCTAATAATCCATATAATGGAAATTATATAAATTATGAATTCTTTCTGTGCAAAACATATACACACAGCTTAACAGAACAAAACACCAAAGTCATAATAAGAACGATGCCGCTTACCTCTCCCATTAATTACAATAACAAAAGAGGAGAGGTATAGGAGGGGTCCCCCCAAAGGTGGACATAAGGGTACACTAACCAAGAATTAAACGTTCCCCATATTTAATATGGAGGCCTAAACGTGTCAGGTAATAACAACCAAAACTAATTTTGTGTAATACTCAATACACATACACCTGCACAACACATGTATAATTTGTCCAGTTACACATATACCTGAAGAATGACTGAGTCAAAGCAAGTCGCCAAAAAAACCTTCATCCACTATTTAAATAATATTTCTCCTTTGGAAAACTGCAGTGACTTGGTTGATCCACTGAAGCAGAAAACACTCTAAATTGCTGTTTTATCTGTGCCATGGCTACATCCTCCACTTTGTACAAGTCTCAGTGGTTCACCTCAGAAGAAGTGGACAGGGAGGGGGCGGTGTTAAGCACGTTTTAAGCTGGATGATTGGTTCTCTGCTTTCAGTGCCGTGTAAGGTGTGACAGTGCCATCTAGTTGAGAAAAGAGACACAGCACTAGTAGAAGTAAGTCACTTCATATTTTCAGAGCTTTATTGAAGATTATGAAAAACACAATAAAAACAAATTTTCACAATTCAGTCAGAACTTTGATTACAAAAAGATTAAAATCATAAAACATGATATTCTATAGCAGTAAAAACAACGACATCTTCTAATAATAAAATATTTTGATGTTTATGGGCAAACTTACCCAGTAAACATCACAATGGTGCAGTGGTTAGCACTGCTACCTTCACAGCAAGAAGGTCCTGGGTTTGGACCTCGGTTGTTCTCCTGGTACATGTGCAGTTTTTCCTCAGAGTTTCCTCCCACAGTCTAAAGACATACTTTTTAATTGATTAGTCTAAATTGACTGCGAGTGTGGATGTTTATCTGTCTTGTTGTTAGCCCTGGGATAAGCTGGTGACCTGTCCAGGGTGTACCCCACCTCTAGTCACCTGCCAGCTGGGACAGACTCCAGCAGACGCCCGTGACCCAATTTTTATTTGTACTGCACTTTACATTCAAGGGAATCTCAAAGTTCTGCAGAGCTTAAACACATTTTATAACATTTTTACTGAGACTTCATGGTCTCCACCCAGTTGACTGTGCCCGGTAAACCTCCGCCGGGAGGCGACCAGGAAGCATCCAAGTCAGATTCCCGAACCACCTCAACTTTAAAGTGGAGGAGTGGCTGCCGTAAACCAGTTTGTCACATGAATCAGCATTACTTCCACCATTGCACCTGTATCATTCTTACTCTGGACAATCACAAATGTGCATTTAATTAGCTGACTTTTAGCAAAAGTTGCATTTACAGAAATTCACTTTTGTTATGCTTAAAATGATAAAATTCTTTAAAAGGTTTGATGAAACATTTGGAGAAACAGAAAATGTTACATACACAGTACTAATTATAATATAGGAAGTCACTGCAGACTTTTTTTTTTTTTTTGCTGTACCAAAATAAAATTCAAAGCAGCTCATAACAAGTATCCACAGATCAATATTTAAATTTTGAAAAATGACCTCATTTGATAAATCAATAGTATAAATAAACAAGTTGACATGTTGAAACATCTTCATTGTATAGTCATTCACAGATGATGTTTTGGGATGACTGCTGCTTCTATTGAAATTTTGTGGAAACTGATGAAATGTCATAAAATTGGAGAATTGTAGAGCAGGTAACTTTAGAAAGCAGTTTTCAATGTAATGGAAACGTAAACAGGATCATTACACAACCACTTTCAGGTCAATGGGTCTGATTGTACGTGCTTGTGGTGGGTGCAATATTGAATATGGTTCCTTCAAAATGCCAGTGAATCAATAATCAACAGCAGCCCAAAAATCCACAGGTTGCATCCTCATTTAAAATATTAATGGAGCATGAATATCCACAGTGATGAAAGTGTACAAAGTGTCTTTCACAATCTCCTTCACTGTGTATTTGAGGGTATTAAGCCCATCGCTCCCCATGGTGTTTTTGGTGAGTTTAATTTTACCGGGATTCTTTGGATTGGGTTCATTCTTCACGTCTCTTTTGTGTTTGATCATCTTGTATTTACCAATATGACTGTCAGGTCGAGAAATGGACATCCCCCTGTGAACAACTCGATTGTAGAGGTCGTCGTCCTCTCCGCCCCAGCCCCAGAAAGTGTTTGGGAATCCATTAATTCTCAAGAACTGATCCTTGAACAATGAACAGACACCCCCAAAGTGCCCATTATAGATTAAGCGGAAGTTAAATTTGTCTATGAATGCGGACAAGTGTCTCGGCTTTTCGAAACATTTGTAGAAATTACGGTCATCCATGGGAATTAGGTCTACATCAGAGAAGACGAAACAGTCATAGTCGTACTCTTTAAGGGCTTCAACAAATCCAACATTCATCAATTTGGCCCGATTGAACACTCCATCTCCGTACTGGTTAATGACGTACACGCCGTAATCCAGTTGTTGTCGCTTCAGGATCGGATGGAGGTAAAAGAGCCAGTGCTTCAGGTGCTCATGCCGATTTCGGTATGGGATGATGATTGCCACCTAAATAAATAAAAAATAATTTACTTTAAATTAAATGTAATTTAATAAATCTCTCTATGTAAACTGTACTGAACTGTAAAAACTTTGTCTTTACAACATCATTAAGTCTGTTTTAGGCCATTGTACAATGCATATATATATATATATACACACTGTTTTTTTAAGATATATAGTTGCTTATAAAATTTGAGACAAGAAAAACAGAGACAAGAGAAGAACCAGGTAAGAAAACTGAGAGTAGAGGCAGTAACTGTTAAACTGAGAAAGAAAAACGTTTCAGTCACAATATAAATGTGAGCACCCCTCAACCTCTGATCCTGGAGTTGCCCCCAGTATCCTGCACATACAGCTGGCTCATAAATGCATAGGCTAACTTTTCTAACTATAACAATATTGTGATTTATTAGTGCTGATTTACTCATCAGAGTTTTTACTTATTATACAAACAGCCCAATAACTTTTCACACCTCTTTAAAATTAAACACTTCCAACACTATCAGTTGTTGTAATTTTTTGTGTGTCATTCATTCACCTACCTACCTTCTGCAGAGGGTTACAGTTTGATGGTCTGTACCGTCCTCCCTCCCAAAGAGGACCGGCCTCCACTGTCACATTTTGCCAAGTCCGATCAGATGGAAATTCGATGAGGAGAGGACCCACGAGTTGTGGAGGGTCCACAGGGCAGGGTTTTAAAGAAGTGCTGGAAGGCGGCATCTCTCTCCATTTTTGCCTTGTTGTCCTGGCCTCAGTCGTGTTTTCCTGCTTTTTTATTAGCTGGAAAACTACATCCCCACTGTTCAGAGGATATCGCAGGCTTGAAAAAACTCCAAAGAATTTGTTGCTGTGGAACTGGAACACAGCAAAAAATGCCACAGTGAAGAATACACAACATGACAGGATGTAAAACCATATTCTCACCATTTTTTACTCCCCTTGATGTTGAGCACTGTATCCCGAAGCGCTCTCTTACAGCTACGTCACCTGGACTTTACTTTTCAAGTTATTTGCATTACACAAAAGCAGGCAGACCAGTTGGCATTTCACTTGGCAAGCTTTTTAGCTCACGTACAGTACAGACCAAAAGGTTGGACACACCTTCTCATTCAATGTGTTGTCTTTATTTTCATGACTATCTACATTGTAGAGTAAAGTAAAGTAATGATGGCCACTTGTTTTTCTTTAGTTCTCGCCATAATATGTATTATAACAGTTGTCCAATAGGGCTTAACCTGACTTCTGCACAACACAACTGATGGTCCCAACCCCATTGATAAAGCAAGAAATTCCACTAATTAACCCTGATAAGTCACAGCTGTGAAGTGGAAACCATTTCAGGTGACGACCTCTTGAAGCTCATGGAGACAATGCAAAGAGTTTGCAAAGTAATAATCAGACCAAACGGTGGCTATTTTGAAGAAACTAGAATATAAAACATGTTTTCAGTTATTTCATCTTTTTTATTTAAGTACATAACTCCACGTGTTCATTCATAGTTTTGATGCCTTCAGTGAAAATCTACAATGTAAATAGTCATTAAAATAAAGAAAAAACATTGAATGAGAAGGTGTGTCCAAACTTTTGGCCTGTACTATACATA
>OOFC01019142.1:0-10000 GCA_900323345.1 Pseudochromis fuscus
GTACCAGCGGGTCCCAGAGGCCTGTTTCTGTCGCTGCTGTGGGGGGAAACCCTGGATCTGTGCAGCTGTCCACGACCTGTACATCAAACGGAAACACACACACACACACACACACACACATAAACAACCCCTCCAGATGGGTCCCCCCTTGTGAGCAGTGTGTAGGGTCCAATTATATGTGTGTGTGCGAGTGTGTGTGTCTGTTTGTTTGTGTGTTGGAGGAAAGTGTTTCAGAAAACTGTCAGAGCACTGAACTATAAGTCAGTTGCAAAATGCTTTAAGTGTAAAACTCATTTTAAATCAGTCACCTATGTTAAAGAACCTACCATCGATATACTCAGTGCAACACCACACAACAACAACCACAGTGAGTGTAGGTCAGGTAGTGCTGCAGTGTATTAGCCTAGGTCAAGGCCGTGGGTTATTGTTACCATAAAACAGCCTAATGTACAGTACAGTATTGCCATACAACATTACACTTGTTTTATATTGTAAATTTATCTTGTTGCTGGATGTTTTGGGGGCGCTGGCATGTAAACACAGGCTTTATAGAGGCGTAGATGAAGACGAGGGAATGAGATTTTCGGTGCTGTAAATGAATGCCATAAAGCACAATCACTGGATGTGTCTCCTCCTTCATCTGCAAAGCTTTTAGTGTCTTTCTTGCATCACAGGACACCACTGCATTAATGGTGCCCTGCTTGTGCTGGCAGTGAGTTTGCTGGGGTTTTGATCTAAACCATTTCGTGAAAGCCAGCAGTTCTAAGGGTGGCAATTTAAGTTGCTCACTTGGTTCAAACCCCTTTGGTGTGTTCGGGTGTATCCAGCTGGGTGGGCCTGGTAGCAGGGCTGTTTGACTGTGTGCTTTGCAATTAAGACATTTTCTATGGGATTTTTGAGCTCAAGATAAATAACAACATAAGAGCGATTAGTCAAAATTATTCACAAAATATTCACAACTCATAATATCTTTGTTAAATAATAAAAGACATCTGCAGCGACCATGCCGAGCCCCTTGCCGGGCCCCCTCCTCCAGCCACCAGACAGCCAGGAAGCACAGAGAGGTCAAAGCTGAGCAGAAGTCCCTGTGGGAGCTCTGGTGCCCTTCAACCTTTAGGTGCTCATCCCCGATGTTCATCCCCTAGAGGTGTCAGATGAAGACAATCCAAGAGGCGCCGTATGCAAAGGCGAGAACGGGAAGCGTGTGAAGGGAGGGAAAGGAAACTTGAGAAGGTGAAAGAGGACAGAAAGTGCTTTGAATGAGTGCGGTAAAGGAGAGTCAAGGAGAAGAAAAGGGGAGACTGAGGAGGGAAGAGCGTGGGGGAGTGTGGCTGGAAACAGTGTACGTCGGGTTAACAGACAGCAGAGAAGGAGGGAGGAGAAGTAGTGCTTGGAGAAAGAATACAATGAAGATGAGACTGCATTAGCAGCACGTCTCAGGCCAATTACTCTGCTGCTAACCCTCTCTTCTATCTCTCCCCTGCTTTCCCTCTCCCTGTGTCCTCTCCTCTCACTTTCCCTTTCTCTTCCTCTCTCTCACTTTCTCTATCTCTGCTCTAACTATCCGTGTGCTGTCAGCAGCAACAGATCCCTATATGATACCGGTCTGCACTGGCAGGTTTTATCTTCCCGTGCTACAATAGGAAAGAAGGATCTGAGAAAAGATAAGATAGGACCAACCAACAGTGACAACAGCAAACACATAGTGGCGAGGCCCACACTTGACACAGTGCTTCACTGCCATCTAGTGGCAAGCAGCTCTGCAGGACCTCCATCAAAGGAGGCTGATCATTAGTTACAGGCAGTTGCTTTACAGCAATGCGCTGAAAAAGCTCATCTGAGAAGGTGTTTATACAGATGAGCGCAATGAAAAACTTAAGGTCCTGAAATATGTTGTGCACCTGTAGCCTGCAGGGGTTGTAATCCATTTGTGTGCTGTGAGGGTTTGTGCTTTGTGCCGTATCTATAAACTGCGAAAACATCCTGTTCTGGCTAAGTGACTGCTAAATGACGCAAATTATGGTTTCTTAAGCAGCTTGATGCCATGCTGATAACTACAGTGAAGAGAATTTGATACACATTGTGGCAGAGCCCCTTCAACTTTGGGCTCTGAGCACATGTGTGCTTGTTTTGATGGGCACGTTTAGTCATGAAAGGTTCCTGATTTCAGACACTAGTTTGTGTTGTATATATATTTATGTTTGATTTATTAAAAGTTAAAACAACTCATATTCGGCAAATACTTTTTGAAAAAAAAATCCGTTTGAAATGAATCATCAAAAGTACAGGACAGAGTAATGGTCTAATATTACAAGATACAATTTCACCAACACTACAACTCTGAGCTGCATCAAGGCAGAAGACCAACAAACCACAGCAGGGTCTGAAAGTTCAAAAATTGCAGCTGTTCATACTGTAATTGACTGCAACGTGCCATCACAATAAAGAAACAGAATTTTTAAACATAAAGAATTTTGGTTTTTTACATATTTGCTTCAGATTGTTGACAGAGCTGTGTATGAAGTACTCAGCAGTGGTGATACTGATGCAAGGACTGGCTCAGACTTTGAGTCGTGCGCAGGAGAACAAAACTAAGCAGCAACACTCTGTCAGCAAAAACATTTCATGGCACCACAACACAAAAAAAAGTTTTTTTCCATCTACAGCAGAACACATTTATGTATTTCCCGACTCCTCTCAGAGTCCTCTTCGACATATTTTGTTAAAATACAATTGTAGTTTTGATGCAGCTTATTGGAATAAACATTGTGACATGAATTGACCAGTTTCAGGAAATATATTTAGTTGTTGGGCTCAAGCGTTGAAAAAATAGGAAACTGTGCTGATGTCACAGCAAATAATCCATAGACCTATATGTGGGAAAAAAGTCATTTAATTAGATTCATACACCTAATTAAGCAATTCATGAAAGATGAGCTGAACACATAGATTGGGGGGAGGGGTCATTATTTCTTTAGCGATTATACATTTAATTAAATGATCAATGCCAGTATTAATTGTAGCCATTAATTAGCTCGGCCGCATACAAACATTTTAAGCTCTGCACCAGCCAGTGAAATCAGTTGTTTTACTGTAAACTAACAACAGCTTGTGACTTTATTTCCATGCAAATATGTGTCCAACAGTCCACGGTGGTACGTGTAAGTCTGTGTGTCTGTGTGTGTCGGGAGCGCAGGGGTTAGTAGGTGCAAAGAGCTGGAAACAGATAAAAATAAAATCACAGGACCACTTCAGAAATAATGGGACATCTGGTCCAGACATCTGGAGCCAGAGGACTTTTAGGAGCTTCCCAGCACCCTCTCACCTTGTGGGTAAATTAGCAAAGTGAGAAAATATGGCAGGGGTAAACGATGCTGACAATCACACAGAGGGAGGACAGTTGAGACAGGTTGCTGGGGAATTCATCATTTGGAGGTCTTTTTTTGTTTCACATGAATAAAGGGTGATAACAACTGGGACAATGTGGGAGATTAAATGCGAATATGTGCGAGAGAAAAGAGAGGGATATTTGAAAGCAGATGGGGGTGGCAACAATCTCATTACTCTCTGGCAAGAATTGATCCATTTTCTACATTGAGCTAATAAACAAAAATATGTTTCCTAATGGACATTATTATTCCAGGTAGGCTGTACAATGCGTGATTGACAGTTCTCTTCTTCACTCAGACATCCATATAAATCTTTCCTCCACCTGATGGACAGAATGCACCATTCACCAGGCAGCTTTACCAATGATTTTTAAATGGGGAAAAAAACACGGCAGGGATTCCTGAAATGTCCAATTTGTCATAGATAAGCTTATAAAATTAGGTTTAGAATAAATTTGTGAAATAGACCATGCTCTATCTGCATCATGGTTTAGCTTTTAGCTATAAAAAAAAAAATGTTGTTCGTGAGTTTGCCAAGTTTAGATAGACAGGTCATAAATTAAACTTTTCCAGGCTTAAAGAAAAAAAAAAAAAACAGGCTGGGAGATGCAGTCTGGGTTTACACGTGCTCATCGTGGGCTGATGGGTTGGCATGTGTCTGGTTGGGAGAGAAAGAGCGAGACAGCGAGAGAGGTGGTGTCAGATGCGATATTGATGACAAGCCGGTGTGCTTGTCTCTTGTTTGCCCTTGGCTTAATGTAAGGTCACAGTGGAAAGGTGGGACAACAAATGCCACCAAGTCACTCTGACAGCCTGACCCCTGGGAGAGAAAATACCCTTTTCATCAGGCGCCCCTCCTCCCAACTGCCCAAATTTCTTCCCAACCTCCTTTCCAACTCCTTTCTGTCGTCTTTCTTCTCACTGTGTCTAATTCATCTTCACTTAACCTTTGATTTTCTGTGTGTCTGTTTGCCCTCTCTGTTTTTTTGTTTTTGCCTTTTCATCTCTGCATGCATATATACATAAACCCATAAAGATACAGAAGCAGTACAGCCTTCTCTCCCCTGGCAGTTTCCTTGGGTTCTCGATCTGGTGTCACAAATAGGTAATAAAGATGCCATCAAAAGGACACCAGAGGATCCACATTTTGCCTCCGTTCCCTCCCACTCGTAACTCTCCAGAGGGCAGAAGGACATGCATCACCTGGAGAGATTGCTGGCATAGAATTATGTTGTGTAGTGCGGGCTCTTCCCCATGCTGATCCGAATGTATAACATTGATGTTCACCGAGAAAGAACAAGATGCATACTGTGCAAATACGGCTAATGGTAGCCAGCAAATGGGAACCATTAACCAATTTAAAATATAAAGGAAAATGTATCTTAGAGGGCCCTGCTCAGCATGCTAACCACAGAGAAGAGGAAAGGAAAGATGCAGGGAGAGGGGTGGAAGTACATACTGTATTCATTCCCCTCTGTGCTTTCTCCCAGCCCTCCTCAGACAGTCAGATAGGGGTATGCCCATAATGTGTACTCAGATGTAACCTTGAGCGAGTTCATTGTCTCCCAGGATCTTCACTCACACTGTCACATCAGGCCACTTCAGTGTTCTCAATAAAAACAACACAACAACAGCATCCTAATGATGCATCGCTGTACATCAGCTGCATTAGCAAACAGCTGGGGCAGGTTTGTCATTTGCAGTTATGGATTTGTACAGTCTCCAAATGTCTTCCTGGTGAAATCTTTATGATTTAGCTGGGCTTGTTCTTTGTGTGTGGTTTAAATGACAGCGCACAACTCCAGAAAACCTTTTAGCAAACGCAAAAAAGTCCCCAAGATGGTCTTAGGCGAGGGAAAATAACAACATATGGATAAATAACATTATAGTTTCTCATGTTTGAATTTATTTTACTCCTATTTGCAGAAAATTATAAGCAAGACTTGCATATATTTCATTCTGCAGGTGCACAGCTTTAATCTTGGACATCCATGAATGTGCTGGGTTGCGTATGTTGCTTTTAAGTGTCAAATTTAGTGCTGTGCCTTCAGGAATTATCTCACCTTCATGCAAGCGTTTTTTTGGGGGGTTTTTTGTCATAGCACACAGTGTTGCGCAGCTCCTGCTCCAGCTAAGTGGCACACACTTCTCATCTGTGCCCTTTTGGTATTTGTGTGACTCACTCGTAGTGAGTCACTTGACTGCACCTTTGCGTGACGAGAGGCTGAATAGGAGTGTAAATGACCTACCAGTTAAAATTACGATGATCCAAAGGGTTGTTTTTGAGAAAAGTTCCTCGTACTGTTACAGCTGTTCTGTATGGAGCAGATGTCTTTCTTGAAATGTTCTTCTATGCATGAGGAGGGCATCACATCAAATTTAATCCTGATTTTATCCTCCAATTTATGGCACACCATCAAAATCTGAAAATGCATTTATGCAGAGTTTGCATGTGTTAGCCAACAAGGTCACACTTTATGTGGGCTCTTTGGTTGTTTGCTGTTTTAGTCATGCTGGCTGTTTTTTGACCCGATCCAAGTTGTCTATGTCTTAACACACTGTGGCTGGAGCTGATTGGTTTTTTTTACATATAAATATTTGAAGGTTTTAACAGACCCTCCTGTGTGATTTCATTCTCCTTGTACGTTGCGCTCTCATTTTCCTCCTGTTGGGATTCGATCCATCGTTTCAGTGTCTCTGCTCGGTGTTTCTGCTCAGGCATTCTCACCCACCACACTATGTTCAACATGGACACACTTGAAAAGACCCAAAGACAGAATGAACATCAGAGTGAAGAAGGAATTTGCCAAAAATTCATTTTAATTAATCTGTAGAGACAAAACTTTTTTCAGTAAGTTCAAACCATGTCTTTTATACAGTACTGTAATGTTGAATCCCAAATCAAATAATGCACTTTACATGGAGTCACATTTCATGTAACTTTGTTTTTCAGCAGAGACTGTGTGCACATTTTGAACCATTTCTGAGACACATACCAACAAGCACATCAGTACTCTTCAGAAAATATGCTTAACATTAATTGATGCAGACCATACACTGTATATAGAGTGAGCAAAGCTAACCTGACATCACCCACTGGTTTGTGGACTAACATCAATCCAGCTGTTCTGATGGTGCAGACTGAACACCTTTGCCCTCTTGTGGTGCAATAGCAACACTGTCTTGGTAAATTATTGTGACGTTTTTTTCAGACAGCATCACATCCTCTGATCCTGCCCAAAGTGTAATGATTTGGTCCTTGAGTGATACCCATACACTGCACTTAACATTGCAGTGTTGGTTGATTAAAGCCAGAAGTGACCATATTTGGATATGAAAGGAGGATTGAGGAGGCAGGTCTGACCCTTGAGTCTGTGACACTGTTAAATGTGTAAGAGATGCTCTCATTGGAGATCAGAGCTGTCAAACAAGATAACCCCACCCCTAAATATTCCTCTTTTTGAAGGTTAATATCATATCATATCATATCATATCATATCATATCATATCATATGATTAATTGATTTTCAGATGGACCACCAGTTCACTGATAAGAACAGTTGACTCTCATCAGATCTGATCAGAATGACTTGTGGAAAAAAATCTGAGTATTTTGTGTTTGAAAATGACGATTTTTGAATTTAAGTCAATTAGAGCCTGAGGTTGTTGTGTTTTTTTTTTTTTGGAGCCAGCATCTATTGGCCGTCAGGAGTGTTGCTATTTTTTTGCACTCCTGCATTGGCCTTATTTTTGAGATCAGTTGCTTCATCCATTTGTATATACACTCTATGATACACACACAGAATAATGCTAAAACTCTCCCATAAGCCCATGGGAACAGCTGTTTATGTTGAGGATGAATGACTGTCACCATCAAACTCTGCCTGCACTGCCTCTATTTCAGCTTGTTTTTCTGATCGTCTCCTGTCCACTGTGTGTGAGCTGGTGCCTCCTGAAGCCTCAGTTTCTTGCTCTTAGGTGAAACCCAGTGTGGTCTTCTGCTGCTGCATCTACCTCCAGGTCCCACGTGCTGAGCAGTCAGTGATGCTCCTCTGCATGGCCCCGTCATTACACATGGTTTTATGAGTTACTGTCACCTTCTTGTCAGCTTGGTCCCTCTCTCCTCACCTCTTATGAACTAGGCATTTCTTGCCCACAGAACGTCTGCCCAATAGTATTTTTAGCAAAAAAATCCCTGTGTAAACTGTTCAGTCTGCTGTAGGTGCAAAATCCCAGGAGATCAGCTGTTTCTGAGAAACTCAAACAGTCCGTCTGGCACCGACAATCATTGTACGGTCAAAGTCACCGGGATCACATTCCTCTCCAATTCTGATGTTTGCTCTGAACATGAACTGAATCTCCTAAGCATGTCTGCTCGCGATCATAGAAAAACAAGAAACACAGTCTTTGTACAGCTGTCCATCACTGCTGTGAACATCAGAGTGACAGCTAACATGCTCCTCTTCTCACTCACTGTCAGGTAAGAGTGCCACATGGTGTCAACATGTATGATTGGTATTCAATTAAGACAACACCTCTGCAGTCACAGCAAAGACTCTCACTGAGGACTCCACAGTAATTGTCTTTGCTGTGGAGTCCTCAGTGGAGCTGCTGAGAATAGTATCCCCCACCTGTGACTTTGTACTTCCTGTCACCTCTTTTGTACAGAATACTTCTTCTTAGTAGGGAAGATTGGTAGCATACAGATGTATCCATACATTGTCTTTTTTAGATTTAAATGCCACTAGAGCGGCATTAATTTTATATAATTGCTCCAGCACAGCAAATTCAAGCTGTCCTCCTATTTCTGTTTTGTTGTTTTCCATTTCCCTCTAAGTTTATAGAGACTTAGTCAATAATCCCACTGCATGATTAGAAGGGAAATTATTAGCATTACTGCAACATAAGTAAAATTGGATATAAAAATATTCATTGAAGCTTAATAATCAAATCTGTGGTGTGTATGTGTGTGTATGTGTGTTTTCTGTGACGCTGTCCATTGTGATTAAAACTCATGCTTTCAATGCGGGTGAAGAAAATATACAATAAAATACTCGAATTTTACACTAACTTGATGTGTCTAAACTTTCTAAAAATATAGCAATGTCTGAAACTGCTGGAAAACAGATTAATAATAAATAATTTGTTAGCTGTCGAATGTGTTGCGTTCAGACTAATTATGTATCTTCACAGGACGGTGTTCTCACATCCTTTTCACAGTAACAGAAACACAGGAAAGAAAAAAAAAGAAAAAAAACAACTGTGAATGTGAAGTATTATAGAGACTAATTCCAGAAACTGATTTTTCTCTAACACCAATGAGGCTAAAATTGACTTAGGTTTTTGAGATATGGATGTATAAGAAGTCACTAAGCGATTATTTTCCATCAACAAATCGAACCCTCCTGGAAACTCAATTTTATACCTTAATTGATGTACTCAAAAACCTCAAACTGAGGCTTTGAAATAGTCACACTGTTAGCAGGCAGAAACAAGGACCTGTGGTGGGCCAATCGATAGAAACTTCATTACCGGGAAGCCAGGCTAGTAATCTCCTTGGCTGCAGCTGTGAGGGGCATACATTCTACCACAGCACCTGTTCTCAATGATATATCCAGCCTGCACCTGCAGAGGCACAAAGGCACACTCACACCACTCTGTGGTTTAACACTCCCGTACTATCCTACCATGTCTTTTTCTCGGTCTGCCTATCAAATACAAACTTGCAAGGTTTTCGTGTTATTTTATACCCTCTCCCCCTGTTTCTCTCTTGCAGCTCCAGATGAGCTTTCTCACATTTGTGCGAGGATGCATCTTTAGCAGCTGACAAGAGCAGAAAGGGAGAGAACTGATGGGCGAAAACAGTGGAGGGAAGCAGCAGCGAGGGAGGTGTGAGCAGGAGGGGGGGAGGGAAAAAAAAAAAAGAGCAGCTGAGTATTTTTTCAGTTAATAGAAATAGACCTTTGGGGTTCAGAAATTGTGTAGTATAATATTATGTTAGGACAGCTCCATTTTACACCAAAATTGGTTCCGTGATGGCAAACCACAGAGACATTTTAAAGCATTTTTCCTTTGTAGCTTTCCCTCTTTGAGAAAATTGGGTCCCCGCAGGAAAAATGACAAATCATCTACTTATCAGGAATAAGTACTCTTACAAGTTTTTAGCCTTGGACTCAACTCTCACATTTGTAGCAATCTCATTCTGCTATGGAACAAAAGCCAGTGAAAACAAAACTGCAGATTTGGTCCTAAATTGCATTTCAGGTCCGACTATAAACAGCCTGGCAAAGGTTTACGGGTCTGGTCCGGTGATATGTGTGACTCCAACCTACTTCTTTTCTTTGTTTGTGTTAATTCCACCAGTAGATGGCAGTGACAGAGCAAGAACAACCACTGCCTGCTTTACAGGAAATCAGCATATACATTATACAAATAAGAGTTTCATATATCTGCACAGTGGTAGAGAAAACAGCTGATTTACACCACATCCCATTTTGCAAAAAGCAGAACTAATCAAAATCTACTTTTTCTCTGCTCCTGCTGATGATGACTCCTCATACAGTGGGAAATAGTGAAGTCTGTCCCCCTGAGACAGAGAGCTGCAGTTGCTC